>PVKS010005001.1:0-88578 GCA_004027875.1 Aplodontia rufa
GCTTTACTGTTATCTTTGTGGATTCATAGGAAGTGCTGTTATCAGTAGCCTTATAATCTGATACTGTCATATTGCAAGAATACATGAGCCCCAGAGCAAAATCTGAGCTAACAAATTCAGCTGGTGAAAAAGGTGAAAATTGACTTTCAGGTGATGATAGAATGTTGAAAAGTTAGAGCTTTGGAAATTTTCCGTGGTTGTGTT
This sequence comes from Aplodontia rufa, assembly GCA_004027875.1. Classification (NCBI taxonomy): domain Eukaryota; kingdom Metazoa; phylum Chordata; class Mammalia; order Rodentia; family Aplodontiidae; genus Aplodontia; species Aplodontia rufa. The sequence continues at coordinate 205 of PVKS010005001.1, forward strand.
ACCCTGCTTCTTTATAAATTCATATGACTATATAGAAGCAAACTTTCAAAATTAGATTTTTTTTACCAGACTCTTGTACAGATGTATACATATGTTCATAACATTGATATTAAGAAAGATTACAATTTTATGAAAAGTGCTATATCTATAATCACAGTGTTAGCAGTATTGATATATGTATAAAATTGTAATTAATAATGTTTATGATTGATGTGGTACCAAATGTAGATTATCTTTAGCAGAATTTGTAAAACTTTTGTAGGGTGATTTTTGGTGCAACACCAAGAGTTTGGAAAACTGAAATCAATATTCATGCAATTCTACAATTATTTCTTTGCCTTCTTTGATTTAAGAAGAATGATTAGAGGAATTTTTGCAAGCAGCTTAAAGAACACATTTGACAGGAATATTATAACATAGAATTCACAATGAAAGTATTTTCTATTATAAATTACTTATTGAAAAATGATTCAATATTAAAAAGCTAACTCTATTCAGGAAACTGATCCAAAAAATATTGCTTTAGTAATTGAAGACCGTTGAAAGCTTTATAGAGCTAAGAGTAGATTCATCAAGGTGTATTATAAATAAGTGGCATCAAAACTGTATAGGTGAAGGGGTGCCATCTTGCTTGATTCAAGAGTTCTGGTTCCTAATTTTCCTACAAATCGTTCCTTGGCGGTGAGGTGCTGAAACCTGCTGCAGCACTGGAGGTCACTGCCCACGAAGAGTTGCAACGTCACCGTCTGCAGAGTGGGCCAAGCCCAGCTGGCTGCAGAGGCCTGTTCTGGGGTAGAGCAGCCTGGCTGCAGAGGCCTACATGTGGGCAGAGCCCACCGGATTGCAGAAGCAGAGGAAATCCATCTTTTCAGCCGTATCCAGCCGCATCTTTCCACTGAAGAGGTTATGGCGTTTCACCCTAAACAGGAGAAGGTTGAAGGTCTGCCACTGGCAATCCATGGAAGGTGAACATTTCAGCCGTTCTTTATCAACTAATAATGTGATTGAATCCCATGGACCCTCTTTGTGACCCAGCGACTGTTCTGATGAATGAGTGATGTGCTGCTACAGTAATTTTTGCTGAATGCCATTTCCTGAAATGATTCAATGCTACTGTATCAGGCAGTCTTTCAACTGAGGAGGATCTTTGTCAGAGGACAATAATATTATGTCTATAAGTGCCCTCCCAGGAGCAGGAAGCTTGTCTGATAACTGATGCAGAATTTCAGCACATTCTTCATATAGTTCAGCTCAGGGTAAAGATTATTCAAAACACTCAGTGGACCTTAGACATTCTTCAGTATTTATTCGAAGAACATCTTCGATCTTATCTTTTTCTGCATCAAAATGTATCTCTTGTCAATCAGAACTACAAAACTGATAGAATCTACCCAGTGCTTGCCTGCACTGCAAAGAACCACTTGTTGGAACCAGAAATACCACCCACTGAACAGGCAAGGGAAGGACTATCATCTGGACTAACTGAAGCACTCATGCTGCTTTTTAGGAAGTTGCGGCTCTGAACTTGGCCTGCTTTTCAGCACCCTCAGCCGTTGATGTTTCTGGTCCACACTCTGTCTCCCCACTGATGGCAGATGAGAACTTTCCTTTCCTCCAGATCACCAGCAGCAGGTACCAGTCCTTCTCTTCAGAAGTCACCACAGGTATAGGTCTCCAAACAACTGTGTGCTAGATGTACTTCCAGTTTCTTTCCTGCCATTTTGACTTATGCAATGTCTGTGACAATGTAGACGTTATGGACTGTGTGGCCTGTGTGGTCTGGGGATACTCTCTGAATTGAGTAGCCAGTATGACATGTTTAGAATCTGTAACCTTACAACCCGCCTATTATCTATGGGCCTGAAAGACTCTGTTGCCTGCATACTGTATATGTCCTCAGAGGTCCTTTGGGGTGAGTATCCCAAAAGACATTAGAAGCATCTCTGAACACTGTAGCATCTATGACTGAGTAAATTTTGAATCCAAACCAGGCTGTATACAATTATTCTCTGATTTTTCCTGTTTATATGTGACATGTGTGTGGAACCCTTGCCTGTTACAGGCCCCACTCCTTGACCCAGCCCCTCTCCAGACCCCCTCCTATGGCCACACCTGATGTCCAGTTGGCCCTGTGCCCTCAGGTCAGAGCTGTGGCCTCATAAGGCTGTTCAGTGCAACTTAAGAACAGGACGGGGGCGGGGTTTGCTCTCTGTGCCTGGGACTACTGAAGAGTGTAGGTTGTTAGCCTGGAAGCAGCCGGAGAGGGGCCGCTGTGAAGTTGCTTCTGTTTCCTGGACTGGTGAGCTGCTGCATCTTCCCCAGCTGAGGCCATGTGAGGGTGCCGGTCCCCCCTCCACATGGCTGGCCAGCCAGGATCACAGTATGCACCTTGGACCTGGCTGGTGTCCACTGGCTACTGATGCCATCTTGGAAGGATGGGCTCAGCATCAGTTGTATATGTGGTGCTTGGGATTGAAGCTGGGTCCTCCTGAATGCCAGAAAAGAGCTCTTGCACTGAGCCACCTCTCCAGCTCCTACTTAGATGAATATTAGCATTGTTCTTTGCAAAGAATGAAAAAATATTCTGTTATTAAATAAAAGAAAATAAATGAAACAAAACCATTGAAATTTATTTGCTAAACTTGATCAGTATATCACAGTATTTATTTAAATTTGTTTAGTAGTTACACTTCATTATTGTCTGATTGTGATTTATTCTGTAAATGTGAAAAGGAATGTAGAGATCGTCCTAATTTTATTTACTCTTCAAATACACTTTAGCTTTCCATTCGACAAGATGACTCATAAGCATTTTAAATTCAACATGTCCACAGCAGTCCCTGGTCTTCTGTTGTACTCTTTATCTCAATGAGTGGTCACCTCATTTCACTTGGAGCTGGAAACGGTACAAAAGCATTCCTTTTCCTTAGTTTCTTCAGGCCCTGTCACTCTTGTGGGGCCTCCCTTGAATCTGTCCTTTTCTCTCCATATTTTCTGTTCATTCCGTAAGCTGTTTTTTCCTAATCTTTCGGCAGTTTCTTGCAAAATGAAGGAGAAAGAAAGCAAAATGAACGGCATAGCAGAGTTCAGCAAACTATTGCTTGTGGGTCAAATTTGGTAAGGCTTGCAGAAGCTAGGAATGGTTAGTAACTTTTTTAAAGGATTGTTTAAAGACACACACACACACACACACACACCCACACACACACATACACACCAGAGATGGTATGTATCCTGCAAACTTAAAATATTTATACTCAGGTTCTTAAGAGAAAATGTTTGTCTCTGATGTAGGCAGCGAATATTAGGATATAACTGTGGGTGTGATAAAGAGAGAAAATCAAGTGAACACCTTCATATTATTTTGAAATTTTGGATGAGATGGATGTCCTTGAGAAGTTTAAACTTACTAAAACTGTAAGTGACTCAAGAATAAAAAATCCTTAAAAAATTGAATCAGTAGTTAAAGTTTTTGCTGGGTGGGCATGGTGTCAACATACCTGTAATCCTAGAGGCTTGGCAGGCTGAGGCAGGAGGATCATAGGTTCACAGCCAGCTTCAACAATTTAGCAAGGCTCTAATCAATTTAGCTGGACCCTATCTCAGAATAGAAAAAGGTCTGGGGATGTGGCTCAATGGTTAAGAGCTCGGGGTTCAAACCTTGGTACTCCCCACCCCCAAAAAATTCTTTGTATCTGTGTGTCTCATACATATACACATACATACTCAAAAACCAAACCCTGATAAGTGATGTATCAGCATTCCACAAAAAGGAAGAAAAAGAATCAGTAGGATGTACACACACATACACATACATATATGTATGTCTGTGTCTACATATTAAGAGATGTACTGCAAAAAAACTGGCAAAGGCCAGCTGGGAAAGTCTGGAATGTGGGGCAGGACTGACTGTTAGAAGGGCAGCTGAAGCTGTAGTTATCTAGTGGGATTGTTCAGGAAAGCCTCAGTTTTGCTTTTTTTTTTTTTTAAACAGGGACAGCGAAAAAGAGAAAAGCAATTTTATTTTGTTTTTCATGTGGCTTTTGTTGCTCCAACACGTCAGTGTATATGTGGTGCTGGGGTTTGAATCAGCATCCTTGCACATGCCAGGCAAGTGCTCTGATTGCTGAGCCAACTCTCTAGCTCCCTCAGTTCTGCTTTTAAGGACTTCCCACTAATTGAATCAGGCCCACCCAAATTATTTTGGGTAATCTCCTTTGCACAGATCTGCAAGATACCCTCACAGCAACACCTGGATTAGTGTTTACTTAAAAACCTGGGCGACTATAAGCTATACAAGTTGATCCATAAAACTGACCCTCACAGGTGTTTTCTGCAGAACTTTGAAGGAACTGATGATGATATTTATACGGGTTGAGCATCACTAATCTGGAAATCCAGAATCTGAAATGTTCCTAAATCTGAAGCTGCACAATTTAGGGATGCTCAACTGGTACTCTGCAAACATCCCAAGTTCTAAATCTGAAACACTTCTATTACCAAGCATTTCAGATAAGTGACCTTCAACCTGTACAGTGTGTTCTGGAGATTGTTAAAGGGAGGGAAAGGTCCCTAATTTTTGGTTTAAATAATGTAATTTTGATACCAAAACAATGCATAGAAGAAAGTCATAAGCAAATCTCAACATGAAAATAACTGAAAAAATTCTACACAGAATTCAAGCAGTCAAGATAGGCATCCTGCTAGTTATTATTTGCTGTTTTTCTAAAGAATATGCCCATAAAGACGGTAGGTGCAAAACTGTCTCTAAGATTGTCTTCTTAGTTACTGGGAGAGAATAATTGTCAGATTACTAGAGTGGGACTGAAAGAAAAATCGAACCTATACACTAGCAATAACTAATTTCAGCATGTTATTTGTGAAACAATACCTTTACCAATAGAAATATATTTAACAGAAACAGTTTCTCTAAGGAGAAAAATCATGGGCTGGAGTGGTGACTCAGTGGTTGGAGCACTTGCCTGGCATGTGTGAGGACCTGGGTTCAAACCTCAGCACCATGTACACAACTAAGTCTCTGAGAAACAAAAGCCAGATGAAAAAATAAATAAAAAATGATTTATTCTCTTTTTCTAAAAAAAACAAAAACAAAAAAAGAAAATCATAACACATTTTGTCTACTTAATTATCTAATTTATATTAAGTATGTGTTAAAATTTCCCACTAAGAGTCCACAGTTGTGTCTTTTTTAAAGCTAAGTTAGCTGGGCAGGGTGGTGCAAGCCTGTAATCCCAGTGACTCAGGAGGCCAAGGCAGGAGAATCACACTTTCAAAGCCAGCCTCAGCAACTTAGGCCGTAAGCAACTTGGAGAGACTGTCTCAAAAATGAAAAGGGCTGGGGATGTGGCTCAGTGGTTGAGCATGCCTGGGTTCAATCCCTAGTACCTAAAAAAAAAAAACCCAGCATAAAGATAAGCTGTTTTAAATTGAGATGACTTGCCAGTGAAATGTATAGACCTTAAGTGAGTTTTCATAAATATTTATTCCAATCAAAATAGCCAGCAGAAAATGCCCTCTCCACTCCCGCAGACAACTACTGTTCTAATTTCTTTTTATTAATGTAGATGAATTTTGCTTGTGCTTGTATCCTGTAGCATGTGCTCAGCAAGCGTTTTTGAGATTGATCCATGCTGAGTTTATCCATGATACTGCTTTAGTTGCAGGGTATCAATAATATAATTATTTTTTGCTGCTAAGTAATTTTTGAGCATTATGAATAATGATTCCATAAACAGACTTTTGTAAGTTGTTTTCTGGTCATAGTTAAGTTTTCCAAAGAAGGGGTTACCATTTCATACTCTCACCAGTAATGTGAAAGTTCTGGTGGCTTCACTTTGTCTCCATTGTTCAGTGTTGTCAGTTTTTAATTTTAGTTATTCTGGTTGTTATGAAATGATATCATGGGTTCGTTTGCATTTTCTTTTGATTAATGATTTGGGGCACCTTTTCATGTATGGATTTACCATTTGTGTATCTTTACTGATAGCTTTTGTCTGCTTTTTATTGGGTTTTTTTTTGTTACAGATATGTAGTCATTCTTTATATATGCTGGACTCAAGTTCTTTGTCACATATATATGCTGTGATCTTTTTCTCTTTGTCTCTGGCTTTGCCTTTTAATTAATTTCCTTTTCCATGTCTTGATGAACAAAAGATACTGTATTTGGTGAAGTCAAATTCATCTTTTTTTTCTTCTATTTGGCACTTTCTGTTCTCTTTAAAAAGTTTTTGCTCCAAGGAATTAAATTTTTTGTTTGATAGTTTTAGTTCTACAAGTAAGTTTGTGATCCATGACAAATTAATTTTTGCTAGTTATAATGGGATCAATAGGATCAGGGTGTTTTTTCACGTTTATATAGTTGTTTTGCCACCATTTATTGAAAATACTTTCATTTCCTCATTGACTAGGCTTTATGCATTTGTCCAGATAAATTGATAGTATATGCATGGGAGTACTCTGGACTCTGCTTTAAATTACTTTATTTGGTTAATCTAATTATGGCAGTATTACACCAACTTGTTTGCTGTAGCTTTGTATTAGAACTTTGTAGTTGCTGTAGGTTATCCAAATTTATTCCTCTGTTTTGATGATGTTTCAGATGTTCTAGGTCCTTTGTTTTTGTATGCATTTTTGACTTTTTTTATCATAACTTTAGTAATAATTTAATCCTCACAAGAAATTGCAAACTAGTATAGTTTCCATGCACTTTTTCCAATGGTATTATTGGACATAACCTTAGTATATGCTTTCTCAGTGGGTGTGATCACGCTGCCTTTGAAGGGACAAAACTTGATATTGGGTGGAGACAAAAATCTTGTTCCTTTAATATGTAAAGTATTTTTATGTATGCAGTATATGAGTATTCAATATATTTTTAATGTTAGTGTTTTATGAGGGATAATAGGATTAAATGTCAACAAAAGGTTGGGTCACACTTCTTTGATAAAGAAGAATAGGAATTGATGTTGGCATGATACTGTTGACTCAGGAACATAACTTAGTTGAATTTCAACAGTTCTTACATGTACTTTTTTTGTTTGTAGTTATATGAAGATTTGAGTAAAATTTAATAACCATGACTACAGTCAGTGTACAGAACTGTTCTATTACCAATAAGAAAATCCCTCATGTTACCTCTTAATAGCTTCCCCCTTACTAATCTGTTTTCTATCACTATTATTTTATCTCTTCCAGAATGTTATGTAAATGGAATTATATACTATGTAGCCTTTGGGATTCTTTTGTTTTTCATTCAACATAATGTCCTTGAAGCCCATCCAAGTTGTTGTAAATTAAAAGGTCATTTGGTTTTATTGCTCAGTAATATTTTATTGTCTGGATGAACCATTGTTTATTCTTTTACCTGTTGAAGGAGTTTTATGTTATTTCCAGGTTTTGGCTATTATAGATATAGCTACAATGATATTTTTATATGGATTTTAGTTTTAATTTTTCTAGGAGAGATTCTGAGGAGTACTTTGTTGGATTGTGGGGTAAGTCTGCTAAACTTTGTAAGAAACTCCGTACTTAAAGAGTGGTTGTATAGTATTATTCCCTCCAGCAATGTATGAGACTCATCTGTTCTGTATCCTTGTCAGTGCTTGGTATAATCATATTTTTATTATTAAACTATTTAATAGGTCTTGAGTAGCATCTTTTTTTTTTTTTTAAAAAGAGAAAGGGACAGTGAGAGAGAAAAAGAATCAATTTTATTTAGTTTTTCACAATGCTTTCGTTGTCCCAACACTTTGTTGTGTATGTGGTGCTGGGTTTCGAACCCATGGACCCGTGCATGCCAGGCAAGTGTCATAACCACTGAGCCACCACTCTGGCCCCCTGTCTATCGTTTTAATTTGGATTTCCATAATAAAATGATATTGAGCATCTCTTCATGTGTTTATTTTCCATCTACATGCCGTCTTTGGTGTAAAAACTGTCCAAATCTTGCTTGTTTCTGTCTGGGTTGTTGGTTTCCTCCTGTTGATTTTAAAGAATTCTTCATATGTTCCAGATATAAGTCCTTCGTCAGATATAAGATTTGCAAACGGGCTTTCACAGAGGAAATGTCTGTAAATTTGATGAAGTCATATTTATTATTTTCTTTTGTTTTATGGATCATGTGTTTGGTTCATGTATAACTCTTTCCCTAACTCTGCATCCTGAAGATTTTGTCATGATTTCTTCCAGAAGTTTTCTTCTTTAGCTTTTTATTTTGAAATAATAATACATTTTTAGGAAGTTGTAAAAAAGACACATAAGAGTCTTGTGTAACATTAGCATAGTTTTTCCAAGGAGTGAAATTTAATTGTAGTAACATATCAAAACCAGGAAATTGAAGCTGGTATAATATTAATGAGATTATTGACCCTTTCAGTTTTCACCATTTCTTACATGCACTAATATGTATACATGTATAGTTGCATGCTTTTTTTTTTGTGTGTGTGCAGTTTTGGTGTATCTATCCCAGGGCCTTGCAGATACTAGGCAAGGGTTTACCACTTAGTTACATCCTCAACCAGTTCTATGCAGTATTATTCATTTTCCTGTTCTTACAAAGAAATCTTAGTGTTTTATGACCCAGTGTGATGTAAACTATAGGTTTTTTTGCGGATTCTCTTAATTTAGAAATGTTCTATTCCTAGTTTATTGAGTTTTAGTTTGTTTTATGAATGTCCAGTATTTTACTGCTTCATTATTGATATGACTGTATAGTTTTCCTTTTTTTAAACTATTAATGTAATGTATTACATTGATTAAAATTTTAAAGAGGCTATCCACTCTTATATTGCTGGAAAAAACCCAACTTAGATGTGATGTATTTCTGTTTTTATATATTGGTAGGTTCAGTTTGCTGAGATTATGTTGTGGTTGGTTGTGTCTGTGTTCATGAGGGATATTGGTGTGTGTATATGTGTTTTATAAATACTGTGTTTGTTTTGGTATAAGGTTAATGCTGGTCTCCTAAAATGTGTTGGGAAGAGACTGTAAAACTGGAGTTTGTTTGTTCTTTAAATATTTTGTAGAATTTGCTAATGAAGCCATCTGGGCCAGTTTTACTGATCTTTTAAAAACAAGCTTCAGTTTGTTTATCTCATTAGTATTTCTCTTGTCAATCTTATTGTTTTCTGTTCTTTGCTAGTCTCTTATTTTCCTTACATACGATTCGTTTTTTCCTTTTTTTCTAGTTTTGTCAAGTGGAAGCTTAGATTATTAGTGAGACTTTCTTTTCTACTATGAGAATTTATTGCCATTGGTTTCCCATGAGTACTGCTTTAGCTTTGTCTCACAGTTTTTTTTTTTTGACACTTCCCTTCTGACCTGTAGATTATTTACAAATGTACTATTTATTTACCAAGTGTTAGGAGATTTTCTTGTTATTTTTCTGTTAGTGATTTCTAGTTGATATCATTATTATCAGAGAAAATACTTTGTTTTCAGTTTTTGAGTATTCCTTTTGATTTATGTTTATCATGTTTTCTATTTTTAATATGATTTTTAATATGATGAATTATCCTCAGTAATGTTTGAATGTTAAGTGAACTTTTCAATCCTGTGATAAACTCTACTAGGCATGAATTACTAGATTTAATTTGTTCATGTTTTATTAACATGTTTATATCTTCATTTGCGAGGATATTAGAGTGCTATCTGGTTTTGGTATCAGTAATATAGGCTTGAGAGTAATTTTCTGAAAGAAGAATTTATGTAGAATTGATATTTTTTTCATTAAATATTCAGTCAGTGACTGGGGATCCTATCTGGGGCTATAATTTTCTTTTAACTTTAAATTCAATTTCTTTAACATTTATAGGGCTATACTGTCTTCTTGTGAGCTTTGGTTGTGTTTTTAAAGGACTTTGCTTATTTAATTTTGGTTTTCAAATTGATTTGTTTAAATTTGTACATGATATTCCCTTATTATCAATACTTTAAAAATGTTTTATCATGTTTGCAATGGTGTTTGGAATTTGTGACCTATGGTTTTTCTCATCATTCTAGCTAGTGGTTTATCAATTTTAATGATCTTTTCAAGTAACCAGTTTTTGGTTTCATTGATTTTATATCTATTGTATATGTACTTTTTCTTAGTTTTTATTTCATTGACTTCTGTTTTGATCTTTATAATTATATTTTTTTTGCTTGCTTCATGTTTTGTTTATCTTTTTCCTAGTTCCTCATGGTAGAAATTTAAGCTGATTGAAGATCTTTGTTTTTGTACATTGGCTTTTAGTGCTACAAGTTTCCTTGTAAGACTTGTTTTAGCTGCCTCACACAAATTTTGGTATGCTACTTTCATTTTCATTCATTATAGAATATTTTCTATTTTTTCTTTTGATTTCTTAGACCCATGGGTTATTTATTTTTGTTATTATTTTTAATTTTTTATTAAGGATTTGAGTTATTATGCAATCATAAATGGATATAAAGTAACAATATGATATTCATTTGTTCTTAAACCAGAATTACCTCCACATTGCCCATACCCCCAGGCTCTTGAATCTTCTATATTTCGATGGGTTGTTTAAAGAGTGTTAGTTAGCTTGCCAATATTTGGAAGTATCCAAAGATCTTTCTGTTATTGTTTCTAATTTAATTACATTGATGTCTAAGAACATACTTAAATGGCTTGAATTTTTTGAAGTTTATTGAAATTTGTTTTATAGAACAAATTTGACTTATTTTGGCAAATGTTCTGCTATTATTTAGTGGAATAGTTAATAAATATTAGGTAAAGTTAGTTGATAATATTGTTTAAGTATTTTATAATTTTAAAACATAATAGGTGCATAATAGGCAAGAAAATGAAATAGAAGGGATAAAAATAGAAAAGGAAGAAGTCAAATTATCACTGCTTGCAGATGATATGAATCTAGACTTAGAAGATCCAAAAAGCTCCACTAAAAGATTGCTAGAGCCAATAAATGAATTGAGCATAGTAGTAGGTTACAAAATCAACATACAGAAATCAATAACTTTGTAATACAACAGTAATGAATTTGCAGAGAAAGAAATCAGGGAAACTATCCCAGTCACAGTAGCCTGAAACAAATAAACAAATACCCTAGGAATAAATCTAACCAAGGAAGTGGTTAGATCCTTTGTACCTTGGTATTTTATGCAACTATAAAGAAGACTGAACTTACGTCAATTGCAGGAAAATGGATAGAACTTTAGAATGTTATGTTAAGCAAAATAAGCCAAACTCAGAAAATCAAGGGTCTTATGTTTTCTTTCATATGTAGAAGGCAGAGAGGAAAAGGAGCTGGAAGTTATTCATCGGGGGTTATTAGAGGTTCATGTAAATGGAAGGAATATCAGTAGGGTAGAGGAAAGGGACCAGGGGAGTCAGGAAGGAAGGAAGGAAAAGGGGAAATACTGGGGAATGATATTGGCTAAATAATACTGTTAATATTGTACACATATACGAATATGTAACAACAGATCCCATTATTATGAACAACTATAATATACCAATAAAAATATGGAAAATTTTAAATGTGTAGTTTTCTAATATGCTTTATATATTTCACATGTGTGCATCATGGCTTCATCTTATTGTTAACAAAGGATTTTCTCTGTTACTTCTAGTAGTAGATTTTATTTTACAAAGATTGTATCCCATCCCTCTTTTTTTTTTTTTAAGGAGAGTCAATTTTATTTTTCATCTGGATTTTGTTTTTCTGACAGTTGTGCATGTGGTTCTGGGTATCGAACCTGGACCCTCACACATGCCACGCAGGTGCTCTACCTCTGGGCCATAGTTCTAGACCCCCTATTGTTCTTTTGTAATATGACTTTGGCACAAAGAAGAAAGTCTGCCCCTGCTCCCACTTTTAACATGGACTGTCCTTAATTACTTGAAGCCATGTAATATAGTACGAATGATGTTGTATGACCTCTATAACAAGGTCAGAAAAGGCCATGTAGCTTTCACTTGGTTGTCTTGAAATGCCTAAATTCCAGACATTGCTCCTGAGGTTGTCTTTCTCAGAATCCATTTTCCTTACTGTGAGAAGCCAAATCAAATGGATAGGCCATGTTATGGTTTGGATCTGAGATGTCCCCCCAAAAGCAAGAATGTTCAGACATAAAGTTGATTGTGAGAGTTGTAACCTAATCAGTCCATCCTAGTTTGAATGGACTGAGTAGGTGGTAACTGTAGGTAGGTGGGATGTGGCTACAGGAGGCAGGTCACTAGGGTATGCACTAGAATGATTCATCTTCCTTGTGGGGCCCATTCCCTTCTTCTCTCTCTACTTTCTGAGCCCACCATGAGCAGAGCAGCTTTCCTCTGCTGGACCCTTCCACCGTGATGTGGTTCCTTACCTTGGGTTCAGAGGAATGAAGTTGGCCATGTATGGATTGAACCTCTGAACCTGTGATTCACAATAAATTTTTCCTCCTTTATGTTGTCTTTCTCAGGTATTTTGGTCACAGCAACAAAAAGCTGACTATCACAGGCCATGTATAGAAGATCTGGTTGACAGTCCTAACTGAGCCTTTCCTTTAGTTTTCCAGCCCAGATATCAAATACATACATGAAGGAAGAGGTAGTAATTTTGGAAGTAGATCCTCAACAGTCTTTGCATCTGTTGAAATTAACATCAGTCATTTGAGAGTTCCCAGATGAGGCCCCTATGACCAACAGGATCCCTAAGCATAATAAAATGTGTGTTCTGCATCACTTAGTTTGATTAGTGGTTGTTTTACAATAGAAGTGGTAGGGAGATTCCTTCTGTTTCTGTTGTATTTGAAGGAGGTAAACATTTTAGAAAATGTCATTAACCTAACTCTTAATTGGTGGTTTCATTAACTCTGGTTTTCTTAGATTTAAAGTAATTCTCTCTCAGAACTTTGTAGTTGTTTCATTGTTTGGTTGCATACATTTGCCAGGGAGACTTGATGCATATCTGATTCCCATTACTTGTTTTTAAAATGGGAAAAATTTTGACACAAAATAATTACTTTTGAGTTTCAGATATTTGGTTAAGGTGCATTTGGGTATTCTTGGTCCATTTCCATCTAAGGCCTCCTTTCCTTTTATTTGCTTCAGTGTATTTATTTTACTTGTTTTAAAATATTATTTCTTTTACTCTTTTAACCCTCTTGTGGAATACTTTTTGAGTAATTATGATTGGATCTTCTGTTTCACTCTATTGCCTTTCATTATATTAAGGTTATTCTTGAATATTTTGTTATTGATATTGTTTGCTTTTGGAGATGTCCTGCTCTCCTCTGAAAATATATATCAGTTCATAGTTGCCTGACAGTACCAGAAAGAGTTTAGGAGTTCCTGGTCTTCCTGGGTATCACTGGATACTGGGAAACTTCCTGGTCTTTTGGGAATAAATACCTTTCTTTCCTTCTTTCACCCATTGTCTGAAGGCAGTGTAGGAGGTTGCCAGTTGACTCCACTGAGGTTGCTTCAACCAATAACTAGTTTCCCTAGGGAAGTTTCTTAACTCTGCATATTTAGTACTTCACAGCAAGGAGCAATACCCACGTTCAGCATCAATTTTTTCCTGGGTTCTCTATGGAAAGATAATTGTCTCCTTTATTCTGATCTCACCTGTCTTTCTGTTTTTCAGAGATTTCTTGGTATTTTATTTTTACCAAGGACACTTAAACCTTCTTTGTTTTTCAGGGCACTCTCAGAATTTAAGAAACAGGTGGAATGCTGTAGCAGTTGCTCAGTTTGCCATTTTAGTCTCATGGTGGAAGTTCTGTTTAAAATGCACAGAAATTTCATATGCTGTGTTTTGCAGTTCTACTTTTTCTTCTGCCAGTTCTTTCTTAGGCTACTCTTATTACTAGATAGACAGACTATTCATAAGTCTCTTAATCTTGTATCTCTTCCACGTCTCTATGGATCTCAGTATCAGTGACAATTTGTTTTTAGGAATTATATTATTTAGACAATGATGATGACTTAACTTTAATTTTGACCAATCTACATTACTAAGTAAGTATTCTAATTTAGTTTGCAGAAATTTTTGCCTTTGTATCTCACATTTTTTTTGAATATCAAAAATTATTTCCAGTGCTTTTTAGTGAGTAAAATAATCACAATATATATACAGAGACTTTTATTTTAACAAACCAGAGTGCTTATTTCCCCCCCTAGTCTGGTGATTTACTTGAGCCTTTACTATAATATTTTTTCCCCCCAGAGCAACATCTCAGACATGTTGAAAAAGATGTATTGATCCCAAAAATAATGAGAGAAAAGGCCAGAGAGAGGTGTTCTGAACAAGTTCAAGGTAAGATTCAAATATTCATATAAAGATCAAATTCATTTTTAATAATATGATCTGAATTTAATCCTTAGCCTCAGAATCAAGTAGTCAATGAATTAATATGTATGAATTGCTTCTCACCCTTTCACTGAGATACCAGTATTTCAGCTTTCAGAACTTCCAGGCAGTGTTCAATTCATTTACAATTTAAAAATATTCCCCCAAATTACTAGTTATAAAAAAGTCTTTCCCCCTGAGAAGTATAGTAATGTATAGAGAAAAACTTGGTGTGAGTATTCTGGAGAAACAAGTTATTGGTGAATTTGATAGGGAAAGAACATCTAATATAACATGTACCTGTTTCTCATCTATCAGCATATTCATGTGTATGTTCTAAGATGATTTTCTTTAGTGCCATTTTCTATTACTGAATTGTTAATGGAATCCCAATAGGACCTACAGTGAATCTGGGGAGTTTTCAAAGTGTGTGTTTCATTTTGTTTTATTTTGTGTTTCTAAGTAAGAGATATTTACGTAAATGCATGTTCCAGGCTCCCACACATGCATATTGTCTTTTGAAAATATTTTTAACATTAAATGTCCTCATATACTACAAATCTTTAGACAAATTATTGATTTTTATGTAACATTCTAGTGAAAGTATAACTAATATGGTGATGGGTAAAAAATGAGGTCATAATATATCTATAAATGATGGGTAATTAGAAAAGCGAGTGGGAATATTTCTGTAGAAATGTCCTTTTAAAAAAAATTCTGCTTCTTAGAATAGCCAACAAAAAGAAGTGTTAAAATTTTACTGGCATAGGCTGTTTTCCTCATCCCACTTCTTCCCGTCCCCTCCCCCGCAGTCATCTTCGTTGAGGAGCCACAGTACTTCTTAGGATGATGGAATGCAGTTCCACCACCCATTCTTTACAGACAAGCCAGGTTGTGTCAACTGTGGTTTTAAGACTTTGTTAATAATGTTTGGATGCTAGGAACATTTCTGTACCCTTCCTGTCTCCAGCCCTTAGAGATGATCTTTGCATATTGGTGAATGGAGATAGTAAAATAAGAGTGGTTCCTTATACTTAACAGCATGTGATGAGTTTCTTAAGATAAATGTCTTTTTCTGGCTGACATTCCAGTTTTAAATCCATCTACAAATTACTAATTTCAAATAATAATCATTCTATGGTATTATTTTTGCTTTCCCTATGAATTATTTATTTAACAAAAGTACTTTTCAGTCCCATACCAGGTGTCAAGAGAAGTTAACCCATTGGCATCTGCACATAGGCTGCATTGCATATCTGACAGCAACAGGTTTCCTGCTGACTGTCTCAAGAGTCAGCTTTCCACTTGCCTCAAAAATTAAAAAAAAAAAAAAAGCATATTCTGTTTCAGGTGAGGGAGATAAAACTTCAAAATGGATAATAAAGTTATAGGATTGATTTTTTCACTATTGGGAAAAATGTACTTGCTACTGATACATCAATCTAAAGTTATAAATTGCATTTATTCTGCTTTATAACTCATTATCCTGATAGAGTGAAAGAAAGCTTGGTAACTCGATTGTACATTTATTTTTTTACTGGAATGATTCAGATGAAAATATAGAATGATTGTATGGCTTTGGGTTTCAGAACTGTATTTGCTTACTCTTAGTGAAATTTTATTTTTGGTTATTAGAATGAAAGAATGGTGTATTACTAAACAATTTATTTGTTTGTGTTGCCCTGTTACTACTTTATAATGATACAGAAAAGAAAATGTTCATTTTAAACTTTTTTTTAATAAAAAATTAGATTGTTTAGGATGTTGTCTTGATTAAGTTTTTGTTTTCTTAAATATGCTTATATTCTTCTGGAGACTTAAGTATCTTAAAATCTGAGATTCATTTGGATTGTATTAGTACACTAATGTATTTGCCCTTATTAGAAAGTATGCTGTCATAAGTGATATTTTAATATTTGAATTTCCTATAGGTTTTTAGTATTGATTTTTTTAGGACATATGGTCCAAAATAGTATTTTTAAAAGTTGGTTCAACATAGTATTACATATTAGAGGGAATTGTTGTTACATATTCATGTATGCATAGATAATGACAAAGTTAAGCCCCATCTTAGTCCATTCCCTGATCTCATGTCTCCTGTAATTTCCCCATGCTATAGATAGAAATGAATATATACATGTATATTAATTATTGAAGTTTCTGAGTTTATATGCCTGCCTGAGTATAATTTGGCTTCTCATGGGAGTCAAGTGTACCCAGCAATATTGATAACCAAACTAGAATTTTAGAATGTAAAATTGATTATTTTATAAAAGTATAAATCCTTAATATTCTCCCTGCTTAACCATGTGAATTATGAAAAATATACATTAGTATTGCTCAAGCAGCAGAAGAAAGTTACATTGAAGCTGAATAATAAGACATAATTTAAAATCAGGACACTTCCATTGTAATTTATTTACTGTTTATAGTCTTTGTTTTATTAAATAATTATAGAGTTTTAAATAAAAAGCAGTATGTATGCTAATTTTATGGTTCTTGGATAAAGATATAGGAATTTTAATAAGTGGTCTGACTTCCTGCTAACTGCCTGAAACATGATTATGTAGGAAAGCTTTTCTGTTTAATTTTTTTCCATGTCATTTCAACCCAGCAGATCATAAGAATTGGGTCATACTGCCAGTAACTTAGGTTGTGAAGGGAATGGAACAGCTTTTCCAGGGACAAAGAGAAATGAAATCACTTTCAATGAAAGAAAGATGCCTCATTATAGTCACCAACAGCAATTATTGACAGCTACACTTCCTATTAACAAGGAGCATTTAACTAAGAGTTTGGCTGTTGGATCTTTGGACTTGATCTAATTTGCTAGCATTAATTAGTTTCTTTTGAGCACAGACACTTGGTGCTCACAGCTATAGATTTGGAGGGCTAATTAGGATAGAAAATTGAACAGAATGGGGTAAGGCATTAACCTTCAACCATTACCAGCTGGGACACTGATAAAGACCACAGAGTCCAAATGCTCCCTATTGATGTGAAGAGTACCCTAATGAATATCAGTTTCATGCAGGTTGCTATATTTTTTACTAGTTCTGTCTTCATTATAATTTTTTAACCAGCTTCCATGATACCTTTATTATCTATACCCTATTGGTTTTTACTATATACTGATTTAGTCTGAGATGTACATTTCACCTAAAGTTTAAACAATTAAAATTTGTCTTAACAGATAGCATTTAGAATGTTTCATTGTTATATACCTTAATGGTTATAAAATTTAGCTTTCATCTACAATTACATTATTCTAATTCTACAGTAAGTGTATACATAGTTATAGTAACTGAGCCATTTCAATATGATGAAAATAGTAACTTGATAACAGGAAAATTTCAGCTTTTAGATGACAGGTAGTGTTTGTGTTATTAAGCTGGTATCAACTAGAGAGACTTTGTGTTTAAAAAATGTTTTTAAGAATGCAAAATAAGAAACATCAAAGTATATGTTTCTTTTTGAAGAAAAACTAGTGCTTAGTCGTTTCTTTTGGAACTTCACTGATGTGATTAGTAATGGTGGTTTGATATAAAGATTAGATACAACATAAAGAATTCTAATCTTATTATGAAAATTTTGACAAGATTATAAATTGTTGATGTCAAAAAAAAGGCTATTGATTTAAATTTAACTTTTTATTATAATTTTGCCAGTGATAAAATTGGCAGTGAATAGAGCCGCTGAAATAAATGACTAAAGTGTATGGATCAGCCTCAACACACTGAGCTCACTGAGAATGGAACTGACCAGAAAACTCTAGATTGGCCATATCTTTCTAACTTCCTCTCACTTTCCTCACCTTCCAAAAGCAATTCATAAATCCCCTTTTGCCATCCATGATGATAGAATTATGCTTTTTCTTGGATCTGGTATTGGACAAACTCTGGAGATAGCTTTCAGCTTTTCCCAGCTGTTTCACTTTATCATTTAAATAATTTATATTTTCTGTATTAATCAAATTTTGAAAATATATTTTTGTCACATTTCCTGGTAAAGTATGGATTCTGTGTTTTAGTGTTTAAAGTTTTTCTTCTGCACGTAGAGCCTTCCATAAGAGAAAGAATCACTGAATTGCAGTGTTTTATAAAAATTCCTTATTATATTTCTTTGTTCTTTTCAAAGACATAGTTGACATTTGATATAAAGTCTGTATCTTGGATGTTGTTGTTTTATAAAACAATAATAACCTCCCTTTCTTTTTGATATGAAAAGTCAAGACCCAAAATTACTTTGTCATTAGAAAGAGCTTGGAACTTGGTTTAACCTAGTTATAGTCTCCTCCTTACTGACGCTTCTATCCCATGGGCCTTCTTTTACCTTTTAATATTTGTTTTGTGACTGTACTACAGTCTTCTCAATCTTTTGGCCAATAAATGGGATATAGTTCTGAAGGAATTATATGAAGCACAAAGAAGCCTGGATTGATTGTCTTTAAAATATCACAGAACTTTAGTTAAAAAACACATAAGCTTGGTAAAATGCCTGCCTTCTTATATTACTCACACACAAATGTAGTATTTTACTTTTTTGCTAAATTTCAAAGATATGTGAATAAATAAAAAGAAAATCTAATTAATGGCATTGAGGATATTCCTTAGGAAGTTTTCAGGAAGAAAACTATAAAAATAGCAAACAAAAATGAGAGTGTTATAAACTATATACATGCTCCAGGTGATCAGTCACTGTGCAGCTGTGTTACTTGAACCTGTCCTAGGTTCCTCATTTGTTATTTGAATTATACCATTATCAGCACATATATTTTTATCATTTAATCAGTTCACCAATATTAAGTAACACTGAGGTGGTGGACATGCAACACATCTTTGGACTGGTTTGGATATGTTAAGAGGATAATATATAAAAATCCCAAATTTGATAAGTATCTGTTACTTATGTCGTGTACTCTTTTAAGAAATACAAGTAGATGTGAGGCACAGTTGCTGCTCTTTGGACTTATACTCGAGTAAGTCAGAGTTCTCCAGGACCACCTCTGGGTTCAGTTTTTCTGGGAGGACTCGCAAGATTCAGCATGTAGTCTTAATCACGGCTAAGATTTATTACACTTAAAAGATACAAAGGAAAGTCAATGAAGGGAAAAGGCATATGGGACAAAGTTCATAGAAAACTAGGCACTATTTTCTAACAGTCCTGTCCTAGTAGAATCACTTAGGATGTGCTTAATTCCTCCAGCATTAAATTTTGTCAATACAAGTGAAATTTTTCTATTAGGGAGGTTTATTAAAGACCCAGTCCCCTGAGTTTTTATTGGGCACCCTCTGCCTAACATGTACCAGAATTCCATACTCCCAGAACGAAAGCAGGTGTACAGCATAAATCATACTGTTTGCATACACAATGTGGGCTCAGCAAGCTGCTCTTATCAATTAGGTAATGGTGGGAACGTTCCCCAAATCCAAATTCTCATTTGTCTGCTAAGAACTAACCTTGCATGTAGTCCTTTCTAAGGATAGGAGTGTCATGTCAATATGTTAACTCTTTTCTGTAATAGATACTTTGGAAGTTAACTAGCAATATTTATGTATGATTACAAGGTCTAATGTTATTATGCAAGTGGGATTAGGACTAATAAACTCGTATCAATCACTAGTGGAGCTAAATTAGTCATAAACAACTGAATAAAGTATTTGATGGTTATTGCTCATTGATTTAATAGTTTTCAGATTTCTTAATGTACTCATACTCCTGTTATCAGACTTGGTGATTTACTGTGATTGCCTTATTTTAATTAACAAAACAGTTTTGTAATAAAATTATATGTAATTTATACATAAATACCCTTGAATAAAATGATGAGTTTTGTCTCACAGAGAAATTACAGAATATTGTAGTTTGAGAAGTCAGTGAAATCTTTTAAGTGCCAAAGTGACTAAATTAGCAGGAAATTTTGTCAGGACAGAAGAATATGTCTTAAAAAGCTAATTTTTGCAACTTCCTTAAAAGTGTCATTGTGAAAAGTCAACATTTGAACACAAAAACAAAGACTTGTGCTGCTTGAAATTAAAAAGCATTATTAAAATGAATAAATACTATTATAAATATGACAAAGCTTTTCTGCCAGTACTTCATTAACAAGTATTTATTATCCTAGAATGCCTAAACAATAACTTTCAATTATTTTCAGGTAATAGACTTAAATCCTTTTTTTCTTATGAGAAATTAGTCCAAAATTAGTTGTTGTCTTTAAACAGTATCATGGCCTTGTATTTAAAATCTAAGTAGAAGATCACTTCATGTTAGCTCTCTGATGATCCTCCAGTTGTAATTGGCATTCTTTTTAGATAATCAGAGCCTAACACTGGTAAACTTTTTGTAAATACCCACAAATAATTATATTTTGAATGAAATATATTCTGATTGAAATATTCTCCATCTTGGAAGAATTATAAAGGAGTCAGCTTGGTTTTCACAAAACTCTGGAATGTGTTAGAACCACATAAAAAATAATCAGTCTTTTTTGGCAGGTGGGGCTGGAATTTGCTTTGAACTGTATTGTCTAAACAGATAAAAACAATGTTTTATTATCTTGTGTTTGATTTTTTTTACATTTATAGAGTCAATACATGAAAGTAGTGTTATACTTTTATTTTTATTTTATTATGTTTTTTTAGAGAGAGAATACATTTTATTTTTCTCACTTGCCTTTGTTTCTGTGACACTTAATTGTGTATGTGGTGCTGGGTGAATATTATTCAGTTAAATAGGATATTTTATTTTGAGGCCCCAAATATATATGGGTATATATATATATATATATATATATATATATATATATATGTATGTATGTGTATATATACTTTTTTTTTTAAGAGAGAGGGACAGCAAGAGAGAGAGAGAGAGAAAGAGAATTTTATTTAATTTTTCATGTGACTTTTGTTGCTCCAACACTTTGTTGTGAACCTGGTGCTGGGTTTTGAACTTGCATCCTTGCACATGCCAAGCAAGTGCTGCAACTGTTGAGCCACTGCTCCAGCCCCCTGTCATTATATTTAATGTAATATTGTTTGTCTTCTTTGTATTAGCATTTGGTAATACTGTTTGCATGTATTTTAGTGTCAGTTGTTGCCTCATTAAAACTGTATTTTTACAGAGCAAACAAGGAATTTTCAGATCACTTGAGTAGAATCTTAGTAATATGGAACATAGTAATTAAAGATATTCATTATTAGAAAAACAATTCATTATTTCCTATATGTCAGTCACAATTATATGAACGTGAATATAACAGACACAGATCTTTATAGTTATGGACCTTACATTTCAGTGAGGGAAGGGGGTGTATATAATAAGTATTATAAGTGAATATAAGTGCTCCAGAGGAAAACAAAGTTGAGTAAGGGCAGTGGGATGTAGGTTTTGGAATGGGTGTGTGGTTTTTAATAGGTGGTCATAGATCTTACTGAGAAAATGGTATTTGTACAAAATTCTTGAGGTGAGGAAGTGAGATATGAAGATATTTCTGAGAAGAATGATCTGAGCAGAAGGAATAGCATGTGCAAAGACCCTAAGGAACTAAATGAAGCTTGCATGTCCAAAGGATACCAAAAAGAGTTCATTTCAGTTAGGACAGAATAAATGAGGGCCAGAGTGGAAGGAGAATAGTTGAATAAAAGGATTGGAGGCAAAATTAGTTTAAGATCTTACAGGTAGTGAGCACTTCTGGGTTCTGAGGAAAGAAACAGAAAAGTAAATATGACTTTGAACAGTGGAGTGAGTGTTTGATTTATAGTTTAACACTACTCATTGCTGTGTTAAGAACAGACAGTGGGATAGTTGCAGAATCAGGGATGCCAATATGGATGTGATTGAGAACCCAGATGACAGATGATGGTGGATTGGAAAGGTGGGTGGCAATGAGGTGGAGAGAATGTATGTGTCTAGTATTTATTCTGGAGATAGAGGCAACACAGAAAGAAATGCCTCATTATTTTTCCTGAAGTAGTAAAGTAATGGAGTTAACAGCAGATATGAGGAAGACTGTGTTGAGACATTTTTATTATTTTGTTTTTTGATGGACAGTGGATTAAGAGTTTAGTTTTGAACATGTTAATTTTCAGGTGTCTATTAAATAGACATCCAAGTATGAAACTTTTATTGAACTATAATAATAAACTAATAAGTCTTTTAAAGGGAGAGAAAGAAGTAGAATGTACTTTTGACTGTCAAAAATAGCAAACAATTCATCTCCTAGCTCATGCTATGAATGGGATGAATTAGAAATTGTGTCATTACATTAAGTAGCTCTTTACATGCTGTGTAATATTTTTTATTTCTAGCATATATGCTGCTTTATTGTTTAGTTCCTAGATCATGTGTACTGTTATTTATACCATATTTCAGCAAGATGTAAGTTATTTTCTTGTACCTTATGCAATTTTTAATTTTTATTTCTTTGCTTTCTATGACTATAACTTAATGTATACAAATCATAAGCCATCTACTGATTAATAAGCATGATATAAAATAATATACATGGTATAAACTCAATTACAACTAAATCATACACATACACATATATGTCGGAAAAAAGAAATACATCCCAAATTTAATAATAATTGCCTGGAAGTATGGGAAGAATGTTTCTTGTAGTTTTTTTTATTCATTTTCTTGAAAATGAAAGCACATTTCTTTAGGTAAACCTCTATATTCAGAATACTGAAATTTTAAATATATAAAGAGAAAGGGACAGTGAGAGAGAAAAATTCAACTTTATTTAGTTTTTCATGTGACTTTCATTGCTCAGACACTTTGCTGTGTATGTGGTGTTGGGGTTTGAACCCACATACTCATGCATGCCAGGCAGGTGCCATAACCGCTGAGCCACCCACCGGAATTTTATCTTAAGGAAATGTTCAGAGATGTGCAATAAAATATGCATAAGGATGTTCAACACAGCATCATACATAATATAAAATATACATGAAATATAGATATCAAGAGCCCAGTACCTTCTATAAATTATGGGATAGTCTTAGAATATAAGTACATTTGCAATCATAGGAAGTGCAGTGATTGATATCAGAAACTAGTCACAGTAGTAAATTGTTTTCATTCAGGAGTTGGTAAACTCTAGCCTGATGGTCAGTTCTGGTCTGCCACCTGTCTCTGGAAGTAAAGTTTTATTGAAAGACAGACATGCCCACTTACTAGTATATTGCCTATGGCTACTTTCACACTGAAGTTGTAGAGTTGAGTATGGCCCACGGAAGGCTGAAATATTTACTGTATGACTCTTAACTGAAAAAAGTTCCTGACCCATGGTTAATTAAATTAATTTAAGTTTTAAAAATACAGAAAGGGCTTATTAGAATTAACTAATTCCATAAATTTATGAACACTTACTGTGTACTTGGCTCTGCATATAAATTATCTACTTAGAGGTGACTGAAATAGATTCAATCCTTAACGGTGTTTAAGTATGGTAGGGAAGTAGTTATCAAATAATTAAAATAAAATTATGATTAATTCTATGAGGAAAGAAAGGTATCAGGAAATGTTAATAGCTTTTTTCTAATACTGTTAATTTTTACCATAAACAGTATTACCAATAAGCTAACAGTAAATTTTCTTCTTCTAGTTTTACTGGGATTTTTAATGTTTATCAATATTTTCCATTGGATAAAAGTAGTGAAGAATCGATAGATAACTAGGTAATTGGATTTCTCCCATAAACTTTAAGAACTTTTAAAATAATGTTGCTCTTAATTTATAGCATGAAAATTTAATTTACAAAGCCAAGTTTAGTGCCATTTTAAATATTTGTTGATTGTCACCTGTCCCATATACATAGTGAGAAGTGCAACAAAGGTAGACATTTGAGACTTGGTTTTAAATAACTTATTATTAGTTTGATGAGAGACAAAGTGCATAAAATACCATATAAAGCAATTTGTAATATAATACTTAGGTGTTAGTATTGGAAAAATAAAAGCCAGGGAATTTTGATTAATGCAGGGTAAACTTGATGAAGTATATGGAGTAACTACCCTCTGGGCCTCACAGTGTGGTTTATGATTTGGGTCTGTATAGGGAAACTGGAAAAACCAGAAAAACATTTTAGACTGCAGATTCAGGACTGAAGGCACAAACGTGAGAATAGTCATGGTTTGTATGTACAAATCATGTTTGTATGCAAGCAGATTGACTTTAGAAGACCTGTGGTGCATTTTGGGAAAATTTACAAATTAAGATTGGCATTCAAGGTTGATTTTGGAGTTCCTTTAAAATCTGAGACTGAAGTTCAGGTTTGATTTCTCGTAAGAAATTGAAGGCATTTGAAGTCTATCCTTTCTACCTTTCTTCTTCCCTTCTTTTTTTCTCTTCTTTTCTCTCCCTTTATGGAAAATACTTTATACAAATAGAATCAAAAGTTTTAATTTTGAAGCAGAATATGGGTTTGACTGATGATTTTCTAAATTTTGGTTCTCTTCATTCCTTTAAAACTAGAAGCTGTTGTTTATTAGTAGCAAAGGGCAGTGTTTGCCAGAACTAAGGGCCATTACTGTCTTAGATGCTGTAGCATAACTCCCAGCATTTATTGAAAGGGTCAGGCTAAGTAACTTTCAAGGGAGGGAGAAGGTGGTGGATTAGAGGAGGGGGCATGCTCCATCAGTTCCTTAGTTCAGGATTTTAAAAGGTGGAAGACTGCATCTGAACAAGGTAGGTGACTAAGGGAATTCATTGAAATTTAATATTGGACATCAAAATAATCATAGAGATACAGAAAGTTAGAAACTTTGATAATATGATAAATAACTTAGATGTGACTGAAATAGATTCAATCCTTATTCTTAATGGTGTTTAAGTATGGTAGGGAGATAGTTATCAAATCAGGTTGGGGAGTGGGAGCTCAGAGGAAAGCACAATTAATAAAATTGGCTTAGGGAAGCCTGTGAAATGGAGGGAAAGGTTGATCTAACTGACCCAGAGATGGTAGGGGGAAGTTGTGGAGTGAAAAGCAATTAAAATAGCCCAGTGGAGGGGTGGAAGGTCCTATAGGAATCAGAGTCACCATGGTGGGAACCATTTTTAAGCAGCTACATGGCAGGAAACAGAGGCAAGAGACTGAGAATTCATAAAGGAAGTTGCCATACTGATCCAGTAGTCCCCTGTTATGGGATCCAGTGTGCCTGAACCAGGAAGAAAGGACTGTGCCTAGGGTGATACAGACTGGGCATCCTGAGGAGAGAGAGCCCCCAGTGGTGCTGGAGTCTCATATAACACTGAAAAGACTCCAGTAATTGGTCAGACAGCCATGTCTGCACTCCAGGTCTGATCCTGGCTAATTCATACGTATAGCAGTGAAATATGTGAAGTCTGTAAAGGGTTAGACTCCTTATTCTAATTATGGAATTTTCAGGAAGGCCATGGGACCCAGATGTCCAGCAAAGATCATCATTTCCCTAGCAACAGGGGGTATGAATCAAATATCAAATACCCTCCAGCAGTTTCAAAAATCAGCCAAGACTAAAGTTCCCCTACTGGAACTTGTAATTTAGACCTCTGTACCAGCCCACTATAGGAGTACATAGTTGTTAGCAATCCCTAGTCTAGCCCATCCTACACGGAAGGAGGGGGAAACCTAAGAACTACTATAGCCAGCTTTGGCTCCTAACCACAATGACTGGTGGCTTGGTGAGAAACACAGTGACATGGAACTTAACCCCCAGCTCTTTATCAAAGGTTACAAAGCCCCAAAATAAATGTAAAGAAGTGGCACAATAGCGTGAGCAGTGAACATCCTTCCTTGCTAATAGTTTTGAACACTGCAGTGGAAACAAATCTTTTATTTCTCAAGAATTTTTTTCTATTCCACCCCCCCCCCCCGCTTTTTCCTATTTTTAAAATTTAAATTGTTGGTTTTTTAAAATATTTTTAAATTTATTTAAATTTTTAAATTAAAAAAATTTTAAACTTTTTTTCCATTCTGCGTGGTGGCGTGTGTGTGTGTGTGTGTGTGTGTGTATGTGTGTGTGTGAGAGTGTGTTTTCTGTGTGGATAAGTTTGAAAATTATATATTTTTTCATGTACTTTTTCTTTCATTTTAATTGCTCTTTACCTATTATTATTTAGTGTTGGTTTGACTGGGTTTGTTTTGTTTTGATTTTATATTTGTTTGGCTCATACCTTGGTTTTTGTTCCCCTTATTACCCCTTCTTCACTCTCTTTCTTCACTAATAGCCAGATTTTTGTGTTCTGTCTCTTTCCTTATTTTACTACTTTTATTCTCCATGTTTGTAGCCATCATCAGTGCCCTATCTTCTGCATCTTCTCTGGTTACTTTTTAAATATTTCAGCCTTTCGCTTGCCTTCCCACCGTATTTTCTCTTCACTTAAGGAACTGTAATTCCACTATCTGATAGAATTATATGGTTTATGTAATTCTTGCTCCATTCATGTTGTGAGTGTTAATGCAGTGGACAACACAGTAGACACCTGCTGTTCAATGGCTCATCTAGTTCATGGCTGTTTATTATTAGTGCTGTTGTTAAATGCTGACCTCATCATTAATTAGTGTTCCGGATGTCAGAGTAGACACTGAATATTTATTTTAGTAAGGCTGTATATTAGGTACTAACATTATTACTGTTCCTTACTCTCCCATTTTCTAAGGGTGGCTGGGAAATGATTGAGACAATTCACATTCACAGAGTACAGACCCTGCTGCTGAGCAGCACAGCTCAGCCAAGTAACACCAATTCTTGTCCTACATATGATCTAAACCCACCTGAACCTCAGGAATACTTCATTACATGGAACATAGGAAAGAAAAAACCCCCAAGCACCCTAAAGAAAAACCCTCAAAGAACAACCAGACCCCAAGTAGGAAAAACTAGAGGAGGACCTGAAGTCCCAGCCCTGAACATCTATGCATATAGCAAAATCAGAACTCACTAGAACAACAACAACAACAACAAAAAGTAACTACACACCAAAGGTCACACGTACAAAAATCCATCACCACTGATGTGCACGTCTAAGGCCTCTGAAAACATGAGGAAACAAACAAACCTACCCCCCCCAAATTCATAGTTCCCCAAGAAAGAAACCTACATATATGGCAGTAGATGAAATTCCAGAGAAACACTATAGAAAACTGATATTAAAATGTTCATTGAACTGAAAGAAGAACTAAGGAAATAATTAAGAGCTCAAATACTAGAAGTGAAAGATCATTTCAATAAAGAAATATGGATACTGAAAATAAAAACCCTCCAGGAAATAAAAGATAAAATGAATCAAATAAAAATTCACTTGAAAGAGTCATCAGCAGAATTGATTGCATAGAAAATAGAGCTTTGGGCCTCAGAGACAGAACTTCAGGCCTTAAAAACAGGATATATGAAAGTGAATACTCAGTATGCAAAAAGGTGGTGGTGGAGGAATAGACCAGGATCAGAATATATGAGAACTCTAGGACAACATCAAGAGACTAGTCCTGAGAGGCATTGGGAGATACAGGCTAATGGCATTAAGAATTTCTCAGCGACATAATGCAGAAAATTTTCCTCATCTTAAAAATGAGGTAGATGTCCACATAGAAGATGCATATACCAAATAGACAAGATCAAAAAAGTCTCTAAGCCACATCATAATCAAAATGCCTAACATAGAAAATAAGGAAAGAATATTAAAAGCTGCAAGACAAAAATGTCTTGTCACATTTAGAGGCAAACCAATAAGGCTCACTCTGACTTTTCAACTCAGACCCCAAAATCAAGGAGGAGCTAGAATGAAATATTCCAAACTATATAAGAAGAAAAAAATTCCAGCCAAAATTGTTATATCCAACAAAGATATCTTTCAGAATCAATTGAGAAATAAAAAGTTTATACAGTCAGGATAAACTAAAAGAATTCATGACCATTAAACTGGCTCTACAAAGAATGCTTAATGTTATACTACAAATAGAAGTACTCAAAAACAAATCTAAAAGCTCCCAAATAGATGATGTTCACTAGGAGAACAAGTAACTAAATGAAAATCAAGATCAAACTAAATATAACAAGCAAACTAAAATTCTAGGAAATAACAAACATATGTCCATAATAACACTGAATATCAGTTGTCTCAACTTCCCAATTAAAAGACAGATTAGAAGAATGGGTTAAAAACAAGATCCAACTATTTGCTGTTTGCAGGAGACTCATTTCCTAGGTAAAAATATCATAGGCTGAAAGTTCAAGGATGGGAAAAATATTCCATATAAATGGAGTCTGGAAACAAGCAGAAGTAGCTATTCTCATATCTGAGAAAGCACTTTAAAAGCAAAATTTAATCAGAAGAGACAAGGAAGGCCACTGTATACTTGGTAAAGGGAACAGCCAACAGGAGGGTACAACAATAGTAAATATTTATGCCTGAAATGTCAGTGTAACTAATTACAAAAAAAAATACTTCTTGGCATTAAATCCCATATAGACTTTAGTACAATAATACTGGGGAATTTCAACACACCCTTACAGACAGGTCATCCAGACATATCAATGAAGATATTTGCAACGTAAAGAATATTTCACCCAAAAAACAGCTCAATTCACTTTCTTTTTAGCAGCTTATGGATTCTTTTCCCAAATAGTCCATATCGAATACAAAAAAAAAAAAATTAGAAAATACCAAAAAATTGATATAATCTGGTGCATCCTATGAGATCATAATAGAGTGAAACTAGAAATCAACAATAAAATTATAGAAACCCCATAAACAAATGAAGATTGAACAGTACTCTTAAATGAGGAATGGATCATTGAAGAAATGAGAGAAGAAATCAAGAAATTCTTAGAAACAAATGAGAATGGAAGTAGAACATATCAAAATCACTGTCACAGTATGAAAGCAGTTTTAAAAGGAGTATTTATAGTATTCAGTGCCTACATTAAAGAAAAAAATCCCAAATAAGTAAGCTTATGCTTCACCTCAAGGCAAGAGAAGGAAATTAAAAGGATACAAATAGGAAAAGGAGTCGAGTTATTTGTTGATGACATGATCCTGTATCTCGAAGACCCCAAAACAAACAAATACCATATCAAAAGACTTCTAGAGCTGACAAATTCAGCAAGCAGAAGGACACAAAATCAACATTCATAAATCAGTACCTTTCCTATATTCCCCTAGTGAGTCTGCTGAGAAAGGAATCAGGAAAACAATCCCATTTACAATAACACACAAAAAAATTGAGAATTAATCTAACCAAGGACATGAAAGACCTCTATGGTGAAAATTATGGATCACTGAAGAAGGAAATTAAAAAAGACCTTGGAAGATGGAAAGACAGCTCCTGCCCATGTTCTTTGATAGGCAGAATTAATATTCTCAAAATGACCATACTACCAGAAGTCTTGTACAGATTCAGTGCAGTTCCCATCAAAATACCAGTGGCATTGTTCACAGAACTAGGGGGATAAAGTCCTTAAATTAATTTGGAAGAAAAAATTACCTGGAATAGCCAATACAGTCTTAATTATGAAGAGTGATGCTGGAGGCATAACAATATCTGTTCTCAAATTATATTACAGAGCCGTAGTAAAAAGAACAGCATTATATTGGCATCAAAATAGACAGAAGACCATTTGAACAGAATACAAGACACAGAGTCTAATCCACATAGTTATAGTCTTCTGGTGCTTGACAGAGGTGCCAGAAGTATATGTTGGAGAAATGATAGCCTTTTCAACAAATGGTGCTAGTAAAACTGGATTTCCATGTGTAGAAAACTAAAACTAGATTTTAATCTCCCTCACCCTGCACAAAAATCAAAGCAAAGGGAATCAAAGACAGCAGTTAGACCAGAAACTTTGCAACTGCTGGAAAAAACTTAGAGTCAATACTCCAATATATTGATGCGACGCTGACTTCCTTAACAAACTTTAAAGGGCAATAAATCCAAGAAATCAACAAATGCAATATCATCAAATTAAAAAGCTTCTGCACAGCAAAGGCTGGAAGAGAAAGTAAAGTGTTCAGAACAGGAGAAAATCTTTGCCAGCTTCTGCCTGATAGGATTAATATCCACAGTATATAAGAAATCAAAACCTTAATACCAAACAAAACACCCAATCAAGAAATGGGCCAAAAAGTCTAAACAAACATTTATCAGAAGATGATACACAAATGGCAAACAAATACATGAAAAAAATGCCTAGCATTTGGGGAACTGCAAATCAAAAGTGTACTGAGATTTCATCTTGCTCTGGTCCAAATGGCAGTTATCAAGAACGCTAATAATAATCATTGGAAGCATTGTTACTGGCCTTCTGGTTTTGATCGTGATTATAGTCATTCTGTTCAAGTGTGGCTTCTTTAAAAGCATAAGGAAGGCCCAGCTGAAATCAGACAGTGTACTCACAGAAGTTTAGGACCTGCTTCCTTGTCCATTGGGAGAGAATAACCACTCAGTCTTGGAACTTCTATAGAATTGGTATTGTACTGATGACTTTTTCCTCAGGATGATCTAAAGCAGCATTAACAAATTGTAGAATGTTATTTTTTTATCTACACATTGTCCCAAAAGTGGCAAAGTGTGAATTTGGGAACATTTGGTATTAAATAAAGTTGAACTATTTCCTGTAAAAAAAAAAATACTGGCAAGGATGGAGGGGAAAAGGTACACTCTTACAGTATTGGTGGTACTGCAGATCAGTACAACCACTCTGGCAGGCAGTATGGAGATTCCTTAAAACCAGAAATGGAACCACCATATTACCCAGCTATCTCACTCCTTGGTATTTATCCAAAACAATTAAAATCAACATACTATAGTGATATAGCCACATCAATGTCTATAGTAGCTCAATAGCCAAGATATGGAACCAGCCCAGGTGTCTGTCAATAGATGAATGGATTAAAAATGTGTTGTAAATACACAGTGGAGTTTTGCTCAGCTATAAATAAGAATGAAATATGACATTGCTAGTAACTGGAACTTACAGCATCCATGCTAAGTGAAATAAGCCAAACCTAGAAAATAAATGGTTGAATGTTTTTTTCTCAAATGCAGAAACTAGAGCAAAGTAAGGGAGAAAAGGGGAGTGGGCGGATATCATAAAGATAGAGGGAAGTTCAGCAGAGTAGAAGGAGATTGAGGGGAAAGGAAGAAAGATGGGAAAGAGGAGGAAATGTGTAATAAGTTGGACAAAATTACACTATGTGCATATATAAATACATCACAAGAAATTCTACCTTTATATAACAGAAACACCAAATAAAAATAAATGAGTGGAAGGCAGACCAGTGGAGTAGAGAAAGGGGAATAAAGGGTGGAAGAGAGGGAAAAGAAGGAGCACCAGGGACTGAAATGGAGTAAATTAAATTGAATGTGTGTGTGATTATGTCAAAATGAGCCCAACTTTTATGTACAACTGTGATGCACTAATAAAACAAAAGTGTTTTATATAAGATGAACATTAACTGCCAGATAGTCCTTACACAGAGTTAACTGTGGCACGTTTTCTTTTTTTTGCAGATGACCTTAGGCATGTGTAATGGCTTATTTCCTCTAGATAAATTGATTTGTTAGACTTGTCAGATTTTTAAATCAAGCATTTATTTTAAGTTTCCAGAATTAAGGATAAGCCCTCTTTGGTCTAAGAATGATTGAATAGCTAAACCATAGCTTATAGTTGTCCTTCCTTATTCACAGTTTTGCTTTCTGAGGTGTCAGATATTAACATTCAGCCACAGTCCAAAAATATTTAATGTAAAATTCCAGAAATAATTCTTGTTCTAAATTGCACATTGTTCTGAGTAGTGTGATGAAATTCTGTGCACAGCTACTTCATCCCCCCAGGATGTGAGTCATATTTTGATCCAGTGTGTCCGTGTTGTGTGTTACCACCTGTTAGTTGCTGAGCAACCTTCCTGTTTATCAGGTGGACTCTTGCTATCACAGTGCTCGTGGTGAAGTAACCCTTCTGACATAATAATAGCCCCCAACACAAAAACAGTGATGCAAAGGAGGAGGAATAGATTAACTCTGCTACTATGTGGCAACATTGCAAGACATACAGGAGAAAAAAAGTGTTTATGGGGTTTGGTATGTGGTCAGTTTCTGGCATCCAGTGGGCGTCATGGAACTTATCATCTGGGGATAAGGGGAAGAATACTATTCTTTTACTGTAGGTGGTAAGTGACTGCTTATTTAGTCTGAAAGTGCCATTGCTATGCTGCCTTTTCACCTCCCTGACAGCAGAAATCTTAATCTACATTTGGATACTGTGCATTTGCCTTTAAAATGTATAAATGAGGGTTGGAGAGTTAACTACTTGCCTGGCATGTGCCAGGACCCAGGTTTGATCCCTACACCAGCTGCACAACTAAGAGGAGAAAAAACAAAAACTGGATGAAAAAATAAAAAAATTTAAAAAATGCATAATTGAATGATCTGTTTACATTGAACTTTTTCATCCCTTTAATGCTTCACCATAACCTTAAAACTTTAGTTTTAATTATAGCCAAACTCAAAAACAGAACTAATTTAACCCAGAGTCTACATTATTAAATGAGAGAGGGACAGTGAGAGGGAGAAAGAATGAACTTTACCCAGTTTTTTTTGGCCTTCGTTACTCAGACACCTTTGTTGTGTACGTGGTGCTGGGGTATGAACCTGTGTCCCTGCTCATTGCAAGGCAAGCACCAAAACCGCCAAGCCACCGCTCCAGCCCATTAAATGCCTTTCTTATTTCAACATCTCTTCTAGCAAACTTTGAGGAAATCTGTAAGACTTGACCAAAGTAGATTTATTAGGATACATCTTTCTATAAAATGATTTCCAGGACATCATACACAAGTTTAACTTCTCCTTGGCTTTCTGAACTTTGCTATGCGTTTGTTACAAAGTATTACTCTGGTTCAATCCTATATTCACTTTAGTGTGACACTAAAGAAGTCTTGCATGGAATTAAAGCAATGGGCAGAGTCATAGATCTCATCCTTTCCAGTGTTCTTTATGTAAAGACGAGTAATTGACTAGTCTTAGGTAGAATCATGGGTTAATAACAAACACATGATTAGAACCCAGTTCTCTGCATTAATGTTACCTCTTTTATTAGTTGTTTTATAAACCTACTGGATCTTTGAATTCCTTTTTTCTTTTAAAAAATCTTTTTTTTTAAAGGAAGAGGGGGAGTGAGAGAGAGAGAGAGAAAGAGAGAGAGAGAAAGAATCAGTTCTGTTCAGTTTTTCATCTGGCCTTCATTGCTCCGATCCCTAGTTGTGTATGTGGTGTTGGGGTGCGAACCCAGGTCCTCACACATGCCAGGCAAGTGCCTCAACTGCTGAGCCACCACACCATTCTTTACATTGCAATTTCATTTCCATTCTGACTTTTTTCAAGTGGACAGTAGCCTTTTACTATGAATACAAGGCCTTTATTGAATCAGTAGGTATTCCAACTCATTACACATTAAAGCAGTCAAGGTTCTTGCTTGCTTTTTTCATCACCTTTACAAACTGAACTAGGTCATCTTACAAGAAGAGCCAAGGCTGTTTCTGGAAAATTGAAACTCACTTTAAAAAGAGACATTTACTGAAGTCTAGACTATGTTAGTACAGGATACAAACTTAAATCTAAAATATAGTGCTTTCGATTCATTGCTTGACATATCACCCCATAGACATATTTTATAGCTCACTCATAAAATTTAAACTTTTGAAAACTACAATATCTGGATCTTATTTTAAATATTTGAGTAAACATACTTTTTGATGTTGAAATGTGAAAAATCTGACCCATTCCCTTTTTCATTTGTTTTGGCCTTAGGAAACTATAATATGGTTGATTTATATATGATTGAATTTATAAAGGAACTGTTTAATTTCATTAGTACCCCATGACCTTCAGAATGGATCTGTTTGTCAGTGTCTCAGATTAAGGGGTCATATAATTTCTTCTGTGTTGTTGGTCAAACGTGTCCAGATGATGAGATTTAAATTGTCATGGGTTTATGGTAGAACTTTGCCCTTATGATTGAATGGCATTTGTTCATCATCTCTCACATGTAGCCTGTATCACTTATCCTGAGCCCTCACTATACATTAGAATTATCTGGGAGTTGTTTTTTTTTTTTTTAACAACAACAACAACAACAACAAATACAAAGATCTCTCCATAAAGAGGGGTAATGTTATTTTTCCAAAGCACTCAAGATGATTTGAATGTGCAGCTCAGATTGAGAAACAATGAATTACCCAAAAGAACAGAATTGCTCCTTAATGCAGCACAGAGCAATAGGCCACATCATTTACCTACTTTATGTATCTTAAAGTTATGTGATTTACTACCCAGAGCACTCTTTTCTGTAAAACTATAAATTTTGGTTTTTATTTTATTTCTTATCGGTGTTATCATTGCGATTGTTAAGTTTTTAATTTTTTATTTTTTGGTGTGTGTGTGTGTGTGTGTGTGTGTATGATTGCTGTTTTCTTGAATTTTACTTTCCATACTTCCATTATACTTCCATGATGGAGTTGAGTCCCAATTTATCGAGGCTAGCCTTCAGATTCTTTCCTTGTGTGCCAAGGATTCTTAGCAAACTCTTGCCACCTTGAAATCTGACCCCTTTTTATTGTATAAGTTATATTGTTCTTCTCTTTACTAACCTCACGGTACACAGGCTGCATCTTCTTCAGTCACTTCTCCCTTCTCTGTGTTCCATCAGTTTATCCTTTGATTTGTCACATTTTATATATAGATTCCTTTTTTTTTTTTTTTTTTACCGAGAGAGTCAATATTATTTATTATTTTTCATCTGGTTTTTGTTTCTCTAACACTTAGTTGTGTATGTGGTGCTGGGGTTTGAACCTGGATCTTTGTGCATGCCAGGCAAGTGCTCCAACCGCTGAGCCACCATTCTAACTCCAGCTCCTTAAATGTAGATTCTAATCCAAATGGGAAGAGATTGATTTGTGATCATTTTAGACTCCTGAGTACACAGGATGTAGTTTAAATAATTATGAGTTTAGTAAAGAAAATTGTGACATGGAGAAAAGAGTCTTTAAACAGTAGTGCGTGGATTCTCTCACCAAGATGGTGGTTCTGTTGTAGAACACAGTACATAAGGAGGTACTTACCTCTGCTGTTGAGAAGGAAAGACTGTGTGTTTTGACACATGAATACCAATTTACATTCAAAAGCTATTTATGCATTCAGTTACACTTTGTTCTAGATTGTGTGTGTGTGTGTGTGTATTGTACATATACACACACAAATAGAATTAATCATCTAAAAATCTCACTTGGATATATAACTTTTTTTAAAAAATAGGTTGTAACAAGTTATTATAGTCCCATATATTATCCAGATAATTTCATAAATACCCAATTCATTTGTTATGATATCCTGTTAGTATATACATTTTGCACATTTGTATGTACCCAATTTCTGAATTTCACTTATGGTAGCATTGTGTAGTTGTATAAGTTGGTGGTCTTACTAATTAGTACTCCTTTACATTGATGAAATAATGTTTTTTTTTCCACATTAGTATTTTATATGGGTCTATTTGAATGCTATCACTGCTACCTCCTAAAACGCAATTAATTTAAAAGGACAGTCAGGAAACTTTCTGGTACTTAGAGGGAACATTGGTTTTCCTGTACTACATTATATTGGGCAGTTTATATAGGGTTAATTGTTATTTAACTTGGATTCTTCATATTCCACTTCTGGGTATTTTTTTCCAGGGGATTTAGAATCAGCACATTACAGTGAACGCAGCAATATGTATGTTCATAGCAGCTCAATTTACTATTGCTAGATTATGGAAACAACCCAGATGTCCCTCACTGGATGAATGGATCCAAAAACTGTGGTACATATACACCATGGAATTTCACACAGCAATTAGAAACAATGATACTGCAGCCTTTGAAGGTAAATGGATAGCTATGGAAGAAATTATGTTTAGTAAAATCAGCTTAACCCAGAGAACCAAGGGTCGAATGTCTCCACTCATCTGTGGAGGCTGGAACTAGACCCTGGTCATTGAGAAAGGGGTCTGTTATCATGTGTTAAATCCAGATAAGCTGTAATGTTATACAACCTATTACTTTTTTAGAGATATTGTGGGAAGGGGAAGGGAGGGATAAGGGTGGGTAATTGGGGGGGGGCATTCCTGGGTGTAAATCTAATAACCAGAATCTATACACAGTTTATATTATTCTGTTAAAAACTTGTATGGTTGTTCAAAAATAAATTTCTCAATAAGCCCCTCCCCCCAAAGAAAACTTAGATTCTTCAGTTTTTCTTATAAATTTTAACATGCCATTTAATGAATGTAAAGTCATGCAAAGCATTTATATTGAATAGACTTGCTAAGTATGTCTTCCTATCTGCAACCTGATTCCTATGAAGTGTTAATATTCAAACATTTGTTCATGATGTGTGTTAGGAATATGCCTGTTTGTACCATAGTCTTGATCTTTAAAAATACATTCCATAATAATATTTTCATCAGTGGATGGAATATATCAGTTTTTAAAAATTTTCATTTCCTTTTTGTTCTATGTGAAAAGTTCCAAGATATAAGGAAATAGGTCATGGTATCTATAAATTGGTGAGGAACTAAGGTTTATTATGAAGTAAAAATTGAAGCTCAGTTGCCCTCTAGGGGTTCAATTTTAACACAGCACATGTTGAAATAGTTTAGTGAGATCTTTTGAGATTGGGGTTTACTGCTGAATGGAGGAGCTCTATTTTTTGTTTTAAGAGTGTAATTGGCCAACAAAACATTAGTTTTGATTAATTATTAAAAATGAGAACATCTCAAATTTTGAATGTACAATATTTTAATGAAATATCTTTTTTTCCCCCTGGGTGTGTGTGTGGGGGGCTTCATTTTAAAAATCAGGTGCCTGTGCCAGAACAATCTGACCATCAACATGTTTTCAAGATTCTTTTCTAACACTCTTGTCTTTTCAGTGTCTCCTCTGTGGCACTTTTAGGTTAAGCTTTGTTCCCTGTCTAAACTGTGCTCAGTTAACACACTCCAGTGAAGTGGCTTCGTCATGAATCATCCCTTATATCTTGAACATGTGATCATCATGAAATGTTTTTCCTTTTGGTTTTAGTAACTTTGGTTAACACCTTTGGATTGGTGAGAATATATTTCCCAGATTGGCTGTTTGCTCTTATCCTACATGGTACCCAAATTTGCATTGCTTAAGGTTCAGTTAACTCATATTGGAATCTGTCTCTGGTGCAGAGAGCTCTGCTTTGTAATTATACAGTTAAACTTGCTGTGTTGGTAAGCAGAAGTTTCTTTTTCTATTATTGAAACATTAACTCAACTTTGACTTGCATAAGTGGTAAATGTTGAGTTTATTTTGTGTATAAATATTTAAATGTTTTGAATATTTAAGCACATTTCTATATCAGATACTTTACAGTTGATACATTTAAAAAAATTTTATGTAAATGCATGCTCCTTTATTCCCTTTAAAGAATGCTGTTAAACTTTAACCCTTTTAATGTATAGCATTTGTTTTTACTTTTATCCCCTTCTATTTTTCCCGTACAGTATTGATAAGAGCTCCATTATTAATGGTTAGAATCTTTTTTTAATCATCAGTTTATACTAATATAATTTTTAAAGCTCAGGTTTATTATTTATCATCTGAATGCCTCCACCATAGTCATGATATACATTGGTGCTGTTCAGTATGGTAGTTAGTAGTCACAATGGTTATTTCATTTTAGATTTAGAATAATTAAGATTAAAAAAAGTAAAATTCAGTCTCGTAGAATTAACAAGCCATGTTTCAAACGCTCAGCAGCTGCATATGGCTGTTAGTTACCACATTGGACAATGCAGAATCGATCACTTCCATCACTGCAGAAAATTCTGTTGGACAGATCTGTCATAGATATGAGAATCATCTTCCAAAGTGTGTTTTAAAATACACTTACTGGTCATTACCTGAATAAAATAGGTTGAAATATAAAACCTTTCTGTCTTTATATTTTCTTTTTATCAAAAAATATTTTAGAAATAACTCTAAAGCCAATCACTTGTTAATTGATCTTTATTTTGTTTACCTCAAAGATTAGGATATATTTCTGTATAAGTTAAGTGATATCAAAGATTATAATAAAATTGATATTTTTGAAGTATATTGGTACATTGACTTTATTTCCATCTTGTGGTAGCAGTATATGGAAATCTTAACAATACAATTAAAGCTTATTCCTTTTTAATTGACACATTCCTCCTTTTTTGCCATGACTGTATGTTTAGTGGTAACTTTTTAGTATGTATTTGGAAAGTTTTGGGTCTTAGTCAAGGAGCCAATCAAAAACAATTTTAGGTTTTATACTGACCATTGAAGGGAAATCTTGAGCACTGTTGCTATATTCTGAATATCTGTTAGAATATTAAGACTAGGAATATAAACATTTTGATCATAGTTGAAAGAAGAACAAAGCTTTAGCTGTCTACTTGAAATTATAGGTTTGTGTTGTTAAATAGGCTTATGATGAAATATGTAATATTTGATAAATTGTTTTTATTGATTGTAATAGTTTTTTAATACTTTTCACTTTTGGTGGGGTGGAGATATGACTCAGTGGTGGAGTGCTTGCCTGGCATGCGCAAGGATCAGTTTTTGATCTCCACATACACAAACACAACTAAGTGGAGGAAAAACAAAAACCAGATGAAAAAATAAAATTAACTCTATCTCTCTCTCAAATAATTTTCATTTTTGTAGTTTTAATTTTTAAATTTATTCAAGTCATTTTGTATATAATTATGATTAAAAGACTGTTTTGGAAGTAAATTAAAAAATTAGTAGTATAAATTTGTCAATTTAGCAGCCAATACATGTATTATCAAATTTTTAAAAAAACATAATATGAAATACTTGGTTGGGAAGATTATTTCAAGGGTGTAAGAACATATTTTTTTTTTCAGTGTTGAGGACTGAACTCAGAGCCTTGCATGTGCTAAGCAAGTGCTCTGCCACTGAGCTAAATCCCTAACCCCAGTAAGAACATATTTCAAATCAGGTGTTTTATTTTGTATCATTCTTTTGTTTATTTTTTAATTTCTTGATGAATTTTTTTCAACTAAATATATTTAACCTTTAAATTTTTATACTTTTTGAGTTTTTTGAAAAATTTTTTAGTTAAAGCTAATATAATCTATAAAATAATATTACTTTAGAGTTAAGTTTTTAAATATGAAAGTCTGGGTGCTCCAAGAAATTTGAAAGAATATTTTAAAGAACTTTATGTTTTTCTTGGTAAAAAATATTTTACTTGGGGCTGGAGCGGTGGCTCAGCGGTTTCGGCGTTTGCCTGGCAAGCACAAGGACCCGAGTTCAAACCCCAGCACCACATACACAACTAAGTGTTGGAGCAACTAAGGCCATGTGAAAAACTAAATAAAGTTGTTTCTCTCTTTCTCTGTCTCTCTCACTGTCCCTCTCTCTTTAAAAAAAAAAAAAGTATATGTTCCTTGCTTCAATCACAAGAAAAATTGTTATGAAAACTATTAACAGATTTGAGCCATGGTATTTTATTTTTAATTCTGTATGCTAATTTTGAATAGTACTGATTGATTCTTGCTATAAAAAGTAAAATTATACTTCCTTACTGCCTCTCTTTTAGGTCCCAGTTGTATTTTTATATTGTCACAATTTGCAATGCTTACACCTGCTTTCTGAAACCATAAATTCAGTGCTCACCCATCCTTGACTGTCATTATTATCAATAATAAAAATCAAAAAAATAATTCATTTTGCTCAATTTCATTGTTTCTTTAAGAAAGATTTTGGGGTTCTAGAATCCTTGACATCTTTCAGGTTTGATAAAGACTCATTTCCCTTGTATGTTTATGTCCGAAAGGGTGGATATAATATTGTCAGGCCATGTTTTCTCTACCTCAGAACTTTGTGCACATTGATTGCATGAGTGTTTTATGACACTGAATGTTGCTCTGGGATGTCTGTTTCCAGCCTGAGTCTTGTTAGTCAGGACTCTAGAGGTGCCTTAGCTAGGTGGTGGTCTTCAGCCATTTAACAAGACTGCTGTTAACATGTTGGCTCAAGATCCCAGTCTCACGTGAAGCCTCAACTGGGGAAGGATCTGCTTCCAAGCTCAGTCAGTTGTTGTTGGCAATGGTCATTGCCCCTGGGATATTGAGCTGACAGTCTCCTTCCTTGCCATCTGAGTTTTCTCCATGCATTTCATCAAAGCCTGTAAGCTGAGAAGGCAAGAATAGACTTTTGCTAACAAGACAAGTAACCTGATCATGGAAGTGACATCCTACGTGGATTCAGCAAGTCATTGGGTTTAGCCTATCCTCAGTGGGAGGGGTTTGCGTAAGGACATGGATACCCAGACACTTGGGATCATTAGAGCCTATCTACTAGTCATTGCCTTCTATAACTTGATTTTCTTTGCTTTTGTTAGACTTTAAAAAAAAATTCTCCTATTTATTGAGATTATCTGGAGTCGTTTTTTTAAAATCTGTCACTTGAATTTCAGCTGTGTCTGCCATGTATGTTTCTAACATATTTACAGACTTGGTTAGGAATTTGTCTTGGTCTTCAACTTATTTTTTCTCTTTCATCTCCCTCTGTTTTATCAACTGTTCTTGAAGTCTGGTTTTCTTGAGTTTGTTTTTATTAAGTTCTTACGTAGTGTGACATTTGAGTTGCATCTTCTGTTCCTTAGGCATGTTTGCAGAATTGCGCTGCTGCTGTTCTGAAAAATTGTGGGTGAATGCTTTTTAACACTTGCCACTTTTTTTCTGGTGTTTTTCTTCCCTTGTGGGCTGTATTGTGAGGGCTTGGTGTTCTTCTGTGTACTATCCTGAAGCCTGGAGGGAGAGGGAAAGGGTACATACCAGCCACTGCAGTGCTTATGTTAAATAGCCCTTAGGAATGTTTCCTCTTCTCCTGTGGGGCATCCTCTCTATTAAGTGTGGATCCCTGAGAAGTGGCTTGCCTTGGTGGCTTTTCTAACCCCTGCTGAAATCTTTTGAAGGTGGGTAGAGGCTCTTTTATTAAGTGATTTTCTTTTGTTTCATTTTTCTACTTTCTCTAGGCTTCTTGTTTATAAATGACCTGTCTGCTTCTGTTGAGAATGAGGAGTGCCTTTACTGGGAATTCTCAGGATATTTTAACTTGTTTTATTTCCTAAGTACGCCCTCGGGTAAGAGCCGTGCTTACTGTACCTTGCTGGAATCTTTTTTTTTTTTATTTCCTCAATACTACTTTTTGAAACTTACAGTGTGAGATTGTCTTTTGTGGTATAGTGTCAGCCGACCAATTTTTGCCTTCTTAAAACTGAGGAAAGGTTTGTGAGTTTATAATATCCTGCAGTTTTGACCAAGATTTGTTCCCAACTTTTTTGTCAGAACCAGTCTATTAGCATGTGGACTAACTTTCCCTGTCTTGAAAATTTCTTTTCCTCCGTCCTCTCTAATTTTACCTTAAATATTGTTGCTAGTTAAAGCTTTTGAATTATACATATGTCATTTCCCACTGCTTATAGGATCAAGCCTAAACAGTGCATTTAAAGTCACTAATCATTTCATTCCCTTTCCTGATCTTTTTTTTCTGACGTGTGTGTGTGTGTGTGTGTGTGTGTGTGTGTTCGTGTGTGTTCATATATGTGTAGATTCCCAGAAGTGGTTAGTACATATTATGGTATTTATATGCATTGTGGCTTTTAGACCTCTCAATCTCCTGATAACTTTTCTATAGAAGCATGCTTTTTATCAAGATCCATCTGAAAATGTGGTCTCCAGAAATGACCGCAGATAGCTGTGAGCTCCTTGCAATTGTGATTGGGACGCTGATATTAAGATTGGTTTGGGTGTTCTGTCATGTTCATATCTTTGAATCATGAAGTTTATCAAATGTTATTCCATTTTAAAAATTTAAAACTTTTTGAAACTTAAATGTAGGACTTTGCATTTATCCTTAAGAAACTGAACCTTTGAAAAAATTTGCCCTTATTGTCCATATTATTAGGATTATTTTAAATCCTAAATCAGTAGTCTCTTATATCTCTACACTATTCATTTCTTTAGTGATTTCCTGCAAGTCTGCACTGGAATTGGTAATTTTGTGGGAAGGTAAATGCAATATTTACACTGTTTTGGCATTCTTGAAATTTAATGCAGTTCCATTTTCTTCCTCTGTCTCAGTAATGTTAGAGATAAAAATCATAGTCATTTGGCACATGGCGTCAAGGCTGGATAGAACAGTTGATATAGAGAAAAGGGATGTTTTTCATTTGATTAAGTTATAAGTAGAGGACCTGTTTTTGGGGAGGTGACAGTGAGAATGAAAAGTGTCAAAGAAGCATTAGCAGGACCTGGGGATGAAAGAGATCACCGAAGAGAAGCAAAATGATGCTGAACGTTTGATTAAAAATTGTTTGCAAGATCTTTTAAAATGTGGTAGCAGAATTATAACAAATATACCTTTTTTATCTCAGATTATTTCTAAAAATAAATCAATAATGTAATGGCTCAAAAAAATGGTTTGCAAGAAACAGTGAGCCTAGTCATGATAAATTTGAGGTAGATGATTGGTAGATAACCAAGAAGATACTCAGCTTTTCACAAAAATTGGCTTTGAGTCATGTGTACTAGGTTTTGAAACAAAACATGTCTTTTAAAAGTATCCATTTCTGTAACTTGCAAACCTGTTTAGTACTGTGAAATCTGTGTTGATTTTCTGTTTTGGATGTGGTATTAAATTTGAATCGTATGGTTATGTAGGACGTTTCTACCATAATTTTATGTATGATCGTTTAAAGTGGTACATGTCTGTGCTAGCTAAGGAGCACATATACACATGCACTCTGGAGGGTTGTATAAATGGCACTGCAAGCATGAGAACTCACGTAGTGGTTATGTGCATACTACAGAGAAAGAATTCTTCCTCCCTCAGTGCGCTGATGTTTCTATATAATTGCTTTATTTTCTTCCTGTTGCAAATTATATAGTTAAGTAGCAAAAAGTAGCAAAATATGGTGTAGTATTTCCTTTTTTGTCATAAAATTTTTCTTCTACAAT
Organism: Aplodontia rufa; assembly: GCA_004027875.1. Classification (NCBI taxonomy): domain Eukaryota; kingdom Metazoa; phylum Chordata; class Mammalia; order Rodentia; family Aplodontiidae; genus Aplodontia; species Aplodontia rufa. The sequence continues at coordinate 43,580 of PVKS010005001.1, forward strand.
GTAGGCCAAATAAATAGATTAATTGGGAGAATTTTTCATAGACTCACAAAATAAGAAACAGAAAAAACTTATTTAGCTTCACAGACATTATCAAGTACCAGAAATCAAAAATGTATTTACCAAATAAAAAGAAAAAAATGCTTTAATTGCAAGTTAAATGCTATGGAAGTTGATAATTTAAAATTGACATAAAATAATAATTCCAGAAATCCCATATTTGCTCAGAGTATTTCAGTCATTTTTATAAATTTAAAAAGATAATTTTAACCTAGGATGTTAAGATTTATTTCTTCCATTTTTCTTTAGAACATAGTGTGTTCATTGATTTAGGTAGAAGACATAGGTACTTAGCTAATGAGGCTGTGATTAATTCTAGCTTTGTCATTCCAAACCATCAACCACAACCCAACTTCCCTATTACTTAGGGAACTATACTATATTAGAAATCAAGCCTGGGTTCTTAAATTATTTTATTACTCATTTAGAAGTTGCAGAGATGCGTAGCTTTTATAGAAATACAAGAATCTATAACTGTGGAAAGAGTGAAGAATGCAGTTTTCGTAATCTAGCCCAGAAATATTCTTAATGAATAATATTTTTTCCAATGGATTCACTTTACTATGAACCTATTTTTGTTCTAAGATTTAAGTCAGTTTTTTAAATGCGTGTCTTTTGACTTTAGCCTTTACTTTCATTTTAATGACACCTTAAAATTAAGCCCTTTTGGATCTCCACAAGAGTGACAAAGGTGCTTTCATATTGGTATTAGTAGGTATTTCTTCTCTTTAATGCTTGCAGAAGGCCACCAGTCTTGTGTTTTAGGAATTCAGTAGTTTTACCTGCAGTTATTCTTTCTTTGTGATCATTTTCTTTGTAAATATGTATTGATAGATCACACATGGAATTAGACATTTTGTAGTTCTGTTAGGCTGTCATCGGATATAAAAATTATGTTGTTTTCTTTTTAAAAGAAGGAGAAAGAGAGAGAGAGAGAGAGTGAGAGAGAATGAGAATCAACTTTATGTTTTTCATCTGGTTTTTGTTTTTCTGACACTTAGTTGTGTATGTGGTGCTGGGACTTGAACCTAGGTCCTTGTGTCTGCTAGGAAAACCACCTTGCCAGCACTTTCCCAATGACTTCTTTTTTAATTAAGGAGTTGAGTTGTTGTACAATCATAGATGTTTATAAAATAACAATATGATAAGCATTTGATCCTGATTCAGATCTGAATTCACATCGCCCATACCCCAGTCTGTTGATTCTTCTATAATTTCCCCTTATAACAGTTATAAATGTATATATATGTGTGTGTGTGTGTATATGTATATATATGTGTATATGATTATGAATTTTCCTGCATTAAATGATTGCATAAGTATTATTTGGCTTCCTGGGGGTGGTAGTGGTGGTGAAGAGTATGTTACATTGTTGTTTGTCTCTCTAGATCTCTGCTTATCTTCCCTCCTCCTCCCCGTGTCCCGTCCTCTCCCCTCTTTCTTCCTCCCCTGCGTATTTATGTTACCCTAGATTACGTGTCGCTACACCTTTGGTGGGTCTAGTGCAAGAGCTTGACTACCTTTCACCCTGCGTATTTATGTTACCCTAGATTACGTGTCGCTACACCTTTGGTGGGTCTAGTGCAAGAGCTTGACTACCTTTCACCCTGCGTATTTATGTTACCCTAGATTACGTGTTGCTACACCTTTGGTGGGTCTAGTGCAAGAGCTTGACTACCTTTCACCCAAGCCTGGGTTTTGCTGTAGCCTCCACAGATGATCCCCAATGACTCTTAACTACATTCGAGCATACTCCACTGTATTATGCTTCTTGTCTGTCTCTTTTAACATAAGCTTCACTAGGGCTCATCTGTCCCAAATACCTTGAACAGGGCATGGTGTACAAAATTGCTCAGTAAATATTTAACAAAACAGTGAATTGAGAATTTATTATTAGAGTTCTTTACCTACTATTGTGGGGGATAAGAATTAGTGTGCACTGACCCAGTAGCATCCAAACATGTTTCCTGGCCCCTGGTAAAATGTAAGAAGCACATTTTTAAATATAACACAGGATGCACATATGTGCATTTTGTGTGCATTTCTATAGATGAAGTATGAAGTGTACCCTAATATTTCCTACTCTGTTTCATTTTTTGTTTATTTGTTTTTTGGTACCAGGGGTTGAACTCAGGGGCACTTAACCATTGAGCTACATCTCAGACCTTTTTATATTTCATTTTAAGACAGGGTCTTGATAAGTCATTCAGGGCCTTGCCAAGTTGCTGAGGCTGGCTTTGAACTTGCAATCCTCCTGCCTCGGTTGCCCAAGTTGCTGGAATTATAGGCATGTACCACAGCACCTGGCTTCATTTCAGTTTTTTAAAATCCATGCAATTCCATGGTAGGGTGAGTACAGATAAGAACAATGTACTCAATATCTCAGAAAACTAGAAGAAAGGATTTTAAAGGTTTTCACCACAAGAAATGATAACTGTTTGAGGAGAGAGATGTTTAAACTGATTTAAACATTACCCAATGTATCAGAGCATTACATGTTATCACATTAATATGTATGATTTTAATGTTTTTATGTGTATGATAAAAATGAGTTAAAAAAGAGTATTGTGTATTATATTTTCATGATCCATGGAACAATTTCAGGCTTTAGTTTGTGGTAGATAACAGATAACCTCAACAAAAATTATGTAAATATAGAAAGTAGTTTCTCTTTGTATTATGTAACTATTTGGAATTGTTTTATCTTAATTTCATATTGATGTTTAGGGCTACTGATACCAATTTATTTTCAAGTTTCAATACCTATGAGCTGATGGTATGTGAAACTATTACATGAACTGTGGATATATTATCTAATATAAATAAACTGAGTTTGAAATATTTGTAATTTCTCTCAAATGTATTTTTTAGCTTTGAGTTCATTTCTTTTTAGAGACGTAAGAGCCCCTTCCTGATATACAGGAGCAAAGAAGAGACAGACTAGGTAGGACTGCATTGAATTAAAAGGCAGCCTAGGATTTATTTTGAGATGGAATAAAATCCAGGACCAAGTGGGTTGGGAACAGATTGTTACAAATCTGAAGTATTTTCTTCTCACAGCTGTTATAAGACTTAGAAGACCAGGAATTATGCATATATTCAGTTAACTAGAATGTGACAGATATCTCTTAAGAAAAATGTAATGTTCAGACTTCTTAAATGGTTGGTTGGTTAACATTGTAACCATGAGATATTTTATACTAAAACCAGAAGATATAGGAAATAACTTCTTCCTGTTTGACATTAAAACATATGATGATGCTCTGGTTTTCAAGTTTGTACATTTTGAGGAAGCTCTTTTTAGCTTAATGTCAGCAAAGCAGCTGTTGCTTGAATTTACTTTGTAAAACACTGAATTATTCATTTCCATAAACAAAACTTCTTTAGTAATTATTTAGCATTAATTTATTTCTCGTTTATTTCAATCAACTCTGTTTAAATTGTTTTAAAATTAAAAATATTCTTTGTGGAATCTAGCAAATAAGACTCTGTGAAAACCACTTTTTCTACTTTGTTCTGTTCTTGTAACAAAAGATTTTCAGATGCTGAGATGAACTGTTTTATTGTTTCATTTTATTATTTTAACAAAAATTACTAACAAATTATGCAACAAAAGTAAAATACTTATTTAGAAATGTTCTGTCAGTTGCTTCTTAAGACCAGGTTCTGTGATTTTGACTTATTAGATTTGATCATAATGCTTCATGCATAATAATATTTAATAGCTGTTATCTTGAATTCTAACAATGTAAACTTATTAGAAATACTTCAGACAATTATTTCATTATTTATGTTCACAGCTTCTTTAATAGAACAATTAGGAAAAAAAAGGTAAAGATTATTGTTTTACATTCTTGTAACTCCTCTACCATGGCAAGTCTTACACCTTCAGACTCTCAGTATTAGTTATTGCTTGTGGCTTCCATGGACAATAAGTCTTTTCTTGCTCTGTGATATTTTTCATCATTTTTACAATTACTGGCTTTTCTGGTTTTTGATTTTTGTTTGATTTTAAGCGTGTCATTGCTTTGCTGCTCCACTGGAGACTTCCTGAGGTTAGTCTGTTAGTTTAATAAATCTCTGCTAATTTAATAGAGGAGGAGACTTTTTTTTTTTATAAATTAGCAATCATTCAAGTGAAACATTTTACCTTAAGCTTTTCTCAGAACATACCTTTAGACAAGCTTAGAAACTGATTAAAAAAAAATGTAATCCTTGTGAATTTAACAGAATCATGAACTTTTAGTTGAGGACCCATTCTGAATCCCTGATGTTGGTTCCTGAAAGGGACTAAAAGTACTGTATCCACCACATCTGAGGTGACCTCACAAAACTATGGAGGAATTGGATGTCCATGGGAATTAGATGTGGAAGAAGACTTCATTTAATTCCTCAGCCCCTAGCCTTTTTGATGCTATTTAGGTTGATCGTGGAGACTTCTGCCTTAGTAGCTGTTGAGCAGGTAATAGTTTTGAAAGGATAGCCATACACATAGAGCTATTCTAGAGCTGAAATGTCCAGGAAATTCTTTTGATCAGAGAACATGGACATCAGCCTTTATCTGGGAGCAATTATGCAGACATATTTTGTTATTCTTCTGCAGTGTTTTAGAAAATAAAATGAACTATTTATAATCATTTGATTTTATATAAAACAAAAATTCCAGCTTTGAACAAATAGAAATCCTCAGATCTGGAAGCTGTTTCCATTCCTTCAATGCAAGTAATGATCTGGAATAAAGTCACAGATATATCTTTAAACACAGGGCATGTGTTGTACTTGATTATTAACAGTTTCTGTGCTTGCACTTAGCTTATATTACATATGTGTGTATATATATGTAAATATATACTTAAATGTGTGCATATACATGTAAATATACATCATATGTGTATATAACAAAGTTATACAATCTCTATAAAGAAAAATTTCTTTGAAACTTGTTTTCATTCATAAATAAGAATAGTACACAGGTATTTGTGTGGTTAAAAAAAATTTGATGGTGTCTTTTGTGAAAGTAAAGAATAGCCATTTATATTTAACATAAAAATCTCTCAACTTTCAAGTTCCTTAGGCAACCCAGCCTTTGAATATACAAGTCTCAGAGATTATCATATTTTATCAAATTTTCATTTTCATGATCTTAGTTATATTCTATAAGACGTAACTTCTATGGCTGATTCTCATAGGTTATAAAATTTTGGAAATCTGTGCTTCTAGATTAATTTGAATAATTCTTGGTTCCTCATATTCTTTTCTATGAAGGTATATATTTCTTTTATAAGACTAGAAAGAGCACATCTAAATTAAATAACTCCTGGTGACTAGTTAATGTATGAATAAAAACCTAGTTTGTGAGGTTTATAAATAGTAAATATATTTTGTGTATTCCATTTGATATAAAATATTTTATGTATAAAATATTTTATATAACATAAAAAGGTAAAAAAAGTTTTGTATATATTCAGTTTTTGGCACACACTACTCTATATTATTTTTTCAGCTAGTAAACTACATTTTATTGTGATTTTGCACTTAAATATGCTGTTGAAAATTTTTGAATTTTTGAGTTCACTCTATTCAATTAATCCACCAAATTATTTGGTTTTACTCTTCATCTTAAATGTGGAGGTAGGGGCTGGAGTGGTGGCTCAGCAGTTATGGTGCTTGCCCTGCATGCGTGAGTATGCGAGTTCAAATCCCAGCACTATGTACACAATGAAGTCTCAGAGCAACGAAAGCCACATGAAAAACTAAATAAAATTGATTTTCTCTTTCTTGCTGTCCCTCTCATAAAAAAAAGTGTGGCGGTACATAAGGAATAGAAAGAGGAGTAAAATTCATTTTGTGTTCTTTTTAGTGGTAATAATTACAAATATATAAGCATTTTGCTATTTTTGAATTTACTAATTTCCTTGATCAATAAGGATGGGTCAGTATGTTCCACTTTTTCGGGAAAACTCACATAAAATAGTTTGGTTGTTTTAAGGATGTGCATGCTTGTTGGAGAGGGTAGTGGTAGAAAGAACATGATATAAAAAGAGCTATTTCTTGCCCACCTTATAAACATCTGTGCTTGGCATAAGTCTCTTTGAGAGCAATCAGTCTTTACCTAAAAGTATATTCTTAACTACTTAAGCTGATAAACAGGTTTGTTTTAAAGAAGTCAAGTTTATTTCATGTTAATTTTCTATTTGCCCTGTGTAAGGTATATTTAATTCCTTTGCGCCATCTCTGAGTTCAAATTAATCAGATTCTGCTACATATTGGTGCTCAAATTAGAATAATTCTTTAATCAACTGTGTTATCCATGCCATGGTAGACTAGAATAGAAAAGCTACTCGGCATATTGAAGATGCATGCATTTTATTTTCTATTGTAATTTAAAAGTAAAATCAGAAATATTGATTTCTACTTGACTGGAGAGATGATTTAGTTTGAATATCAGTCTGATCTTAATCAGGTGAGAATTAATTGAGTTGGAGGTATTAGATATTCAGTGATGTTAACTGAACCATGATCAATCTAGAGAGAAGCTTTCTTTTGGACTCTGTTAGAATTATCAAATAGCTCATGCACTACAATGTAAAATAATCTTTTCATGTTCATCCTTCTATCTTCTTGTCTCATTAAATGCACCACTAAATTCATTCTATACACAGGCTAATCTTTAAAATATAAGACTAATAAATCACAGTTTAATAGAAAATTAATAGCATCATAATTCTGTCATAAAATGCTATTGTTGTCAGAATTTTTATAATGATGTATTTTCTAGTGCCCGGTTTTAAATTGAAGTGATAAAATATCTGCTTTTCCAGTATAGTTGGGACTTAACAAAACCTGCTTTACTATTTTTTTTTATGTTCAACATTGAAAGAAATGAGCAATACAGAATTATTTTAATGTTTATTTCCAGAAAATAAAAATAGAGTCTGTAGCATTATATTGGCCTGAAATGTGGCATGGGCTTTTCATTTATTTTAAGAGTGTGATAGCAATATCATAAGTGTTGTGAAAATATAAATGGTGAGATAACACCTCCATAGGACTTGCTCTTAAGTAGTAAAATTGTAAGGTCTTTAAATAAACTGCAGCCAGAACTGAAGGGATCCATTTGCCTTGTTAACTAGGGGTACTGTACTTACTAAATATTTAATTAAATGTAGTATATCTTGTCTTTTGGTCTCCCCCCACCTTTTTTCCCCCTTAAAGCTGAGAATTGGGACCGATATACTCAGAGGGTATCACTTACTGTCATTGTCCGATTTCTTCCATTTTGGCAGTTGGTGTACAGTGTTAAATTAAAAGAAAGCCAGCAGTGTGAGTTTTTATAGTGTCATCCTACCTTATGTCAGAAGAGTGCTTTTCACTTGACGGTGGTACGAGTGTTACGAGGGGAATAGTATGACTGTATAGTTTGCAAAAAGCAATGTTCAGATTTATATTTGAGAACAATTAGCATTCAATGAAATAAAACTATGCACACAGAAATGTCCCTAGAGTGTGATGAACAGGGAGTTCTTAGTGAGATGTGGTGGGGTTTCCCACCCGGTCGTTGCTAAATAGCAGTTCAGGGAAAAGCCTTGCTTGAGGAAAAATAGGTTGTTGGTTTTTGTCTTTTCACTCTACTCAGGAAAACCAAGTGTCCGCTTATTTGGACTCCACTTTCCCCTCCCCTGAGCCTAGAGCCATTTCATTCTTTTTCCTTAACATTTTATAAGGTTATGGAGTACCAGAACACATTACAGATGTGTTTCTTCAATTCTTGTCCCCCAGACCACCAGCTTTTCTCCTCTGAGATAACCACAGCTACCTGTTTCTTAAATTTTCTTCCTCAGCATTTTTGTGCTTACACACACACACACACACACACACACACACACACAGAGTATACATGTATATGTGTGTACTGTGTATTCTTAAGTAGAAACAATAATACTTTATAATGTATTTTATTATTTTCACTTTAAATCTGGATTTCTGGGTGCAGTGGCATGCATAGGTAGGTCCAGGTACTTGGGAGGCTGAGGCAGGAGCAATACTGGAGCCCAGGAGTTCAGGCTAGTCTGAGCAACATAGGTAGACACTATCTCAGAAAAAGAAAAGCAAAATGTCTTGGAGATCATTCGCTGTCAACATGCTATTTTTAACGGCTGTATAGTATTTCATGGTACAGTATTTCTACTTTGGCAGTTGTGTAATGATGTTAGATTTGATGGTATGACCAAAAGTCATACATTTGTGAAAATATTTTTTGTTTCAGGTGAGAGAAGACCAGATGAGGAATGGTTAGTGATGTTATTCTCCTAATGATTCTCCACAAATGGGGACGTATTCATTTTATTTTTGTTAAGAAGGACAAACGTATACAGTATGACTAGATTATTTTTATAATTTGAGTTGATGAAAATTTATACTGTGATTGAATTTGAAAAACATTATCTTTATGGATTATACTTTTTTTCTTTTTCTTTTTAAAGAGAGAGGGACAGTGAGAGAGAGAGAGAGAGAGAAAGAAAGTGAGAAACAATTTTATTTAGTTTTTCATGGTGTTCGTTGCTCTGAGACTTTGCTGTGTATGTGGTGCTGGGGATTGAACACACATACTTGTGCATGCAAGGCAAGCGCTGTAATTGCTGAGCCACCACTCCAGCCCTGGATTATACTTTTTTATAAGGTGGATACTAAACTGTTTCAAAGCAAGTTGTGAAATACGTAGATTTGGTAAACCAGCATTTATGAGGAGAGAGACCAGGGATTTGTTGTTAATATGGGAACCACATCCAATGAAGAGGAGGCTGTAATGTTCATACTGACTCTGAGCCATGAGAAGAGAAAAAAAAATACAAAGAAAAAATATAAATGTCATTTTTAATAGTATTTGATGGAGAGGTAGCATTATACTTCCTCGAGCTTTTTTCAGACTACAGCCCCTTCCCTCTCATGTGCAACACACATTCAGTGGCAATGCCCACTTTTTAAAATTTTTATTAAGGAGTTGTTGTACAATCATAAATGCATATAAAGTAGCAATATTTTTAGATAATTGTTAAATTGCCATTTAGCAAAAAATCAGCAGTAAGCACTTCCTTGTGTTCTCCTAGGGTAGTGATAGAATGTGCTGAACATTGCCCCTCGTTTCCCTGGTCAGTCTTGTGACCTCACGTGAGACATTGGGACTGACCTGGTCTCTATTCTGTGGGCATAGAATTTTCTGGATTTTGTTTCTAAACCGTCTACCCCCTTTATAGAGATATAAATATCTCTCTCACTCTTTCTCTATCTTTATATATATACACACACACACACACACACACACACACACATACACATACATACATGACTGTAAATTTGTATATATATACATGATTGTAAATTTTCCAGAATTAAAGGAATAAGTATTACTTGACTTCTCAGGAGGGTAAAGACTATGCTACATTGTTGATTGACTCCCTAGATCCCTCCCTGTCATCCCTTTCTCCCCTCCCCAACTGCCTCTGCGTTTCCCCACCTACATGTGTATGGTTCCCCTAAATTATGCGTTGCTATGCCTTTGGTGGGTCTCATGCATGAATCTGACCGCCTTTCACCCAAGCCTGGGTTTAGATCTAGCCTCCACAAATGAGGGATACCGTTTGGCCCTTGACTATGTTTGACTAACTTCACTGAGCATGAATTCTTCCATTGCCACCCATTTACCTTCAAAGGCTGCAATATCATTATTTCTAATAGCTGAGTAGAACTCCATTGTGTGCGTGTATATGTATGTATGTGTGTGTATATATATATATATACACATATATACACACACATACATACACCAGAGCTTTTGGATCCATTCATCCAATGCAGGGCATCTGGGTTCATTCCATAATTTAGGTATTGTAAATTGGGCTGCTATGAACATTTTTTTGCTGTGTTACTGTAATGCGCTGATTCTGACTCCTCTGGGAAATATACCCAGAAGAGGAATAGCTGGGTCGTATGGTGGATCCATTCCTAATTTTTTGAGGAGTCTCCACATTCTTTCCAGAACGCCTGTATCAGTCTGCAGGAACTGGCCACTTTTTGAGATGAATTTTCTGTTGCCAGAAGTGTTTAGATAAGATGGAATAGGAAGGACTTTCTGAATTAAGAGTTGAGATTAAGTAACCTCAGTTGTCCTTCTCATTCCAATCTTTAAGGTTACAGAAGTCAGAAGGTAGCAGCTGGTCCTTTCCCGGACCCTTGGCAAGTGGTGTTTAATCATCACTGTGCCTATTACTGGCCATATTTAATGCCTGTGTTCATCCCCAGGATGGGCTGTAAAAACACTTGCAAGTATGAAAAAACTCAGCAGATTAATCTGTTACTTGCATTGCTAAAACCATTGGTCTTCTCCCACTCGTTTGGTGAAGAGAATGGGGAAAGACCTAGCACCCGCTAGGAGGTGGCAAGGAAATTCAGAGGTTTCTGGGTTCAGAAGTGTGCTCACTTGTTTCTCTAGTTTTTTTTTTTGTTTTTTTTGGTCAGTTGCTTTGACCAATACCTGCTAATAGCTAGTGTTTTTCTTTAAACATTGAAAACTGTGGGGAACAGAGAGGATACGCCAAAAAAAAAAAAAAAAAAAAAAAAAAATGTGTGGTGTAAGCCAGACTCGTTCACTTAACAGTTGTCTTACCTTGTCAGTTTCTAAATCCTTCACCTCTGCATTAATAATGTGCAAGAATTCTGCTCTTTTGGGATACTAGGGCATCTCTTTGGTGTAGTCCTTTTAAAAACGTAGGGTGATTCTATTCGATGGTTAGCTTGTTCACATTAAGCTTTGCTGTGCTAATGTGTACCTTCAAGTTCTGGTAACAATTAAAATCTGAAAATTTAGGACATTATATTGAGTTTGGAGAAGCCATTTTCTAGTGTGTAAAATCCCCATTTAAACTATTTATTTACAGGAATTCTAAGAACAGGCTGTAAGATTCACAGGGTAAGGTATCTGATACTGTTTTATTTTAGATAATTGCTAAACTGCCATTTAGCAAAAAATCAGCAGTAAGCACTTCCTTGTGTTCTCCTATGGTAGTGGTAGAATGTGCTGAACATTGCCCCTCGTTTCCCTGGTCTGTCTTGTGACCTCACGTGAGACATTGGGACTGAGATAGTCTCTATTCTGTGGGCATAGCATTTTCTATTCGGTGAAGAGCTTTTACCTGGATTTTGATCATAGAAAGGAGTAAGTGGAGTCATAGTGCTTACATATATTTTACTTGAGTTAATTGACATGATCTTGGAAATATAATATAACCTCTTTAAAGCTTAATTCCCTCATCTGGCAAATGAAGGTAATATGCCCATTTAATGCCATTTTTGTAAAATTTATGTGAACCAATAAAGCGCGAGTATAGTGCCAGGCACATAGTAAACATTCAGTATATCTTAGTTGTCATCTTCCTTTTGCTGTTATTATTTTCATTAATGATATTTCTAAATACCTTACAAAAATAATAGTGCAGTTGCATGGAAAAGTGGGGAAAACAAGAAAAAGGCCACTTGAAGTAAGATGATTTCTTTTAATGGAGAAATAAATTAAGAATTACTTAAGATTCTATTCAGAATTACTAATGCTGCTTTGATCTTTGCCTTTGCATGAACAGAATTCATCTGTGTTCCAAGTACTATATACTAAGCACTCCTTGTAGGAATCAGTTTACTCTCATTCAATTTATATTCTAATAAACTGAAATAATCCACCTTTCTCAAATTTCATTTCTATGAAACCCTGAAATTTTGTGTTACAGATTTTGTTTGGTCTGAACTTTGTTTTTGTATAGATTCTGAAAACAGGTCTTAACTGAACTTAAGAAATGATGACAAATATCAATATAAAAATTTAGATCACTGTCAAAAAATTAGATAAGAGTAATGAGAGAGATTATTTAATAAAACCACATTTTAAAATATGAGTGAATTAAATTAACTCAAGCCTGGTAGAAAATCGGAATTGAACAGTCATTCATTTGTTTTATTTAATCTAAGCTAACCAAAATAATATATTTTCAACATACAGTTACTGTAAAGATTATTAATTAAATATTCTACCTTACCTTTTTATCATAAGCTTTCAAAGCCCAGTGTAATTTTTATACTTAACAATATACTACAATCAGGTTAGTCATGTGATTAGTGTCTATCATGCTGTACAATGTAGGGTTACGAGGTTACTAGCCCAAGTTGACCTGTCAGAGACACAATTAAATCATAGTATTGAATTCCTTCATATATCTTCCAACATATTATAAACAAACACATTGAAGATAGGATTCTGATTTTATGCTTAATGAATACTTGATTTAAGGAAATAGCCATCTTAAGAGAATTGAAGTAAAGGCGTGTATTGAACGCATCAGATATAAGAAGCATGGCATTATGTGAATCAAAGATACTTCTTATTTTTATGTTATTTTTTTTGCAGTACTGGAGATTGAACTCAGGGCCTCATACATGCAAGACAAGTACCCCATTACTAAGCTGCATCCCAAGCCCTCAGAAATATTTCTGGATACCACTATGAGACTTAAATGTTTTAACAAGAAAGCTGATGGAGGCCTTTCTTTCCTCATTGTCATAAAACATCATTTGGCAATGGTGATCAAGCCCTCCTTAACTAAAACTATCCCATAAAAAATACTCATCTAATGAACACTATTTAGTTTTATATTTCAAAAGCACTTAAAATTAAAGAATACAGTGATATTGTCTTTAGATATTTTATTAAGAATTTAATCATAATAAGTCAAATTATATTCCATGGTTTTCTTGTTTTGAACATGTTATAACTGAATCAGTCAGTGTCCTTTGGCTCCAACAGGTTGCTTATCTTGAACTTGGAACATGTATATGGTAGTTTCAGATTTCAGATTTCAAATGTATCTCTAAAAGGTTATAGTTTGCCATTATACCTGTTTTTCTTGTACTTGCATCTTTAAAATGTGACATTTTGGAAAACATTTGTGACTTCTAATTTTGCTGAAGTGATGATGACTGATCTTTTTTTACTACCTAATTTTAAGATATTTTCATTTTTAGCCTTAAAAAACTATAAACACTGCTTACTCCTAATTGCTTCTGTTTATACTCTTGCCTTCAACATTTTGATCAAGTGCATTTCAGCACAGAGATAATATAAAAGATGGATGAACTGTGTATGTCTTTTTAGGATAATGGGATAGTACTGGTTTTTGTTATATAATACTGCATGGAAAGTCCCTTTTGTTGAATGACTAATAGGATAAGAATACCATACTTCCTTTATGTCTTTAAAATTATATTATTCAGTTATAATTCCTGATTTTTAAAAAGACTCTTTTGTAGGGTATTGTTATCTAAAGACTCATAACCTATGATTATGTGTTTATGTAAGATCAGTTTCACCATCATTGAGGTCTAGAATGCTGCTGTTAGTTTCTTTGCATTCTTCTAATTCATGTAATAATTATGAAAGATATTCTGGCCAGTTTTCTTTTTTCCATTATGGAAATTATCAGTTTTATATTGCTACCATGACAAATTGTACAAATTTTATACTTTAAACCAGCATACATTTGTTGTATTTATTATATTCTGCACTTCCAAAGTCTGACATAGATCTTCTTGGGTTTGGGTCAAGAGGTTGGCAGAGCTAAGTTACTTTCTGGAGATTCTGTGGCAGAGCTGAGTTCCTTTGTGGAGATTCTATTGCAAAATCTTTTTCTTAGCCTTTGTCACCTTCTAGAGATGTCTCCACTTCTTGACTGGGGTTCCCCTTCTTCCATCTTTCAAGCTAGTAAGATAGTTCTGTGTTTACTCTACTGCTATCATTACTTTTCTTTTCTCTCCTCTGCCTCTCTCTTTCACTGTTAAGGACCCTTGTGATTACTTGGGGCCATCCCAGATACTTCAGAATAATCATCCTATTTTAAGGCCAGCTGATTATCAGTCTTAATTCCGTCTGTAACCTTAATTCCCATTTGTCATATAACCTAGTACATTCCCACTTTCCAGGAACTATGACTTGGATATCTCTGGGGGCTATTATTCTGCCTAACATAGGCAAATCTCAACTATGTTAAATGAAAGCTAAAACATTTGAAAAACTGCTTTTATGTCTTCACAAACAGTGATGCAGTACAGAATACAAAAAGCGAAAGCGATGTAATAATGAAGATTATCTCATCGTTGTATTGTCCTAGACAGTTCCATCATTCTGTAACTGACAAATCATGACGCAGTAATGCCTGTGGTGAAATAAACTGTGCCAAAACACAGGAAAAAAAATCACTGTTTTATGTTACTTCTTAGCTTTCTACAAAGATTCAGTGAACCTATTTGACAATTGCAAAATAGAATGCATTTTTATTATATTAAAAATGTCAACTTAAGTTTTTTCTCCTTTCTTCTCCTTTTCCTCCCTTCTTTCCTTCTGTTTTCTTGCTCTCTCTCTCACTTTCCTTCCTTCTTTTGTCTCTCTCACTGCCTATAAAAAAATAAAAGTAATGAAAGTCATCCTTGCAATTGTTGAAACTACTCATGGAAGAAACTAAAAAGGTAAAGTTTTAAGTTGTATTCCCTGGACCCCGAGTGTATATTGAGGGTCAAGTATTTGGTTTTCCTTGACTTCATTATGATCATAATCCTCCATATATTTCTGTTTCTCTCACATCTTTAAATTTTGGTATTTCTGAATGATTTCCCGGAACCTGTTTTTGTTACTTTTAGTAAGTTACTAATGTCAAAACAGCATCTTCTGACTTGCTTCAGATACATAGTCTGTGCCGTCTGGACTACGCCATTTAGATGTTTCACAGGCCTGTAGCTGAGCATGGCCTAAACTCCTTGTCATCTGTGTTCCATTTTCCTCCACTGCCTCCAAACAAAACAGCAAAGTCATATGATACTCCTTTTTCGGGTGGATGTATTTTACATGAATCAATGTTTTTGTTTGATTGTTTTTCTGGTATTTGTGTCTTTAAAGTGTTGTCATGTGCCAAACAAAAAAATTTAGGAGTTGTCCTTGACTCCTTCATCTATTACCCTCATGACTAATTATATTCCAAGTCCTGTTAATTCTCTCTCATATTTCGGTTGGATTCATGCATTTCTGGCCATTCCCACTACTTCTGCTGTTTTAGTCCCTTGCCATCTGTTGCTTAGGTTGCTATACTAACTTCTTAACCAGTTGTATTATTATTTCAAATCCCATTTTCCCTGCTTACTCTTCAGTTTTCTGCAGAAAAAATATGATGGTTCAATTCTAGTTTTATAAAGTCTCCAGAGGATTTTTATTGCCCTTAGAACAATTCCTAAACACTCTCACACTAACTAAAGGTCACACTTGGTACATGTCTTTCCTCTTTCACTGCATGTACATTACACTTGTACATGGACACACACACACACAACCTAGCAACGAATGTTACAACCTTTCTGAATTAGTCCCTGTAATATACTCTGCCTATTCATCTGCAGACCTTTTCCTGTGCTGTCCCTATGTCCAGAATACTCGTCCTCTTCTTTAGCCAACACAATACGTAAATCTTAGCTTAAAAATACTTAACATGGGCTTGTAGTTCCAGTTACTCTGGAAGCTGAGGCAGGAGGATACCAAGTTTGAGGATAGCCTGGGAAAATTAAAATTAGTAAGGCCCTGTCTCAATAATAAAAAGGGTTGTGGATATAGCTCAGTGATAGATTGCTCACAGGTTCAATCCCTAGTACCTAAATAATTTAATAAAATTTAAAAAGGCCTGGGGTTGTAGTTCAGTGGTAGAGTACTTGCATAGCATGTGTGAGGCCATGGGTTCAGTTCCATATACCACCAAAAAAAGAAGTAATTCACTTGGGAAATTCCTCTTGAATATGTCTATGGTTCCCATTCTGTGTTTGCCAACATTCCCCCCAACTACTTCCCTACTCTTCAAAGTAGGTATGAAGCTCAAGTATTAGAACTTTTTAATTACCTGTCTTCCTCAGGGACTTTGTTAAATCCCACAGAACAGGAACCCTCTCTGTCTTGTTCAGTATGGAAACCCCAAACAAGCACAGTGCTAGGCACAAAGTAAGTACTTTGCAAATGTGTATTGACCGACTGACTGTCTCCAGATCTCCAAATCAGTACTGAAGGAATGTGGGATGTACTGAACCAGCTAAACCATGCGAAGCATGAATTAACTCATTGGACAGTGTGTCAACAATTAAATGTTAGCTATCTTTGCATTGTGAAGACAGGAATGTAGGTGTGTTTTTTCCTCTACTTTGGAAATGAAAAGCTGATGCAGTATTTACAAATGGATCTCTTCTTAAACATTAAGGTAATAATATGATGAGACACTTTCTCATCTGCATTATTAAAGATTTGCATTTAGAGACAAATATTTTTAAAGCAGTGAGTGCAATGAAGAAGTGAATTTCGACATGTTTCTTGTAAACAGTGCTTATTATTTCTACATGTTATGTTCTTCCATTTGAGATATTAGTTCTCTGGATCCCTTGGAGAATTATCTAAGAAACTACTTTTTTTTTTTTTTTTTTTTTTTTTGGTTAGAATGTTTGTTGGAAAAGACTTATTGATATACTTTTTTCAACTTAATGGAACTTGTCTTGATTAGCAAAGTTTTCATCCATTCTGGCCTTATTTATAATATTTGGCTTTGTCTAAAATTTGGATTGGATTCTTTTTAAAAGCCAAATAATTGGAATCACTGACCCAGAGGTAAGAATTTGTTATTTAGTTTTGTTACTAAATTTTATAAACTAATGTAAATAAATTCAAAACTGTTTACAACATCTTTTCCATTTAACCTTTTGAAATCCTGTCCATGTTGTTGGTTATACAGTGTAATGTGCTTTGTTAAACAGTCATTAGAAAGCAGGACAAAAGTACCGTCTGTGTTGCCTCTTCCTTCCTTGGTTTAGGCCTTCGTTATTGCATTGAAACTGGTGAGCTTGAAACAGGCTGAGGTGCTTTTCACTTTACATCTTCTAGAAGGGATGATGATCACTGAGCGTGCCCTGCACTTGGACATTGTCTACAGGGACCCGACATTAAACTTTACACCACAGGAATCTTCATGTACAAGATCGCTTTTCTTGAGAAAATTTAGTTTTGGATTTCAATTTATATTACAAATTTAAAATTACAGATACCTCACCCCAATCCTGTCCAGATCATATCATTTTTAGTCTTATATGTCAAAAGTTTCTTCTGATTCAATACTGCTCAAAAGATCTTTCATACATTATGCTTAAAGCATCTCTCTAACTGAATGTGGTGGTGCATGCCTGTAATCCTAGTGTATGGGGAGACTGAGGCAGGAGGATCACAAATTTGACACCAGTTTGAGGTGTGTCATAGGAACTTAGAATGTCTGAAAATAAAAAAAATAGAAATGACGGAGTATGTAGCTCAGTAGTAGAGTGCTCCTGG
Source organism: Aplodontia rufa (assembly GCA_004027875.1). Lineage (NCBI taxonomy): Eukaryota > Metazoa > Chordata > Mammalia > Rodentia > Aplodontiidae > Aplodontia > Aplodontia rufa. The sequence continues at coordinate 61,077 of PVKS010005001.1, forward strand.
GTTCAATCCCTAGTACAAATAAATAAATAAATAAATAAAATTATCTAAATATTTAAAATAATTAAATAATAAATAATAAAGTAAATAAAATATTTTATTCATACCCAGTTTTATATAGAGAAAGAGTTTTGTACTTAGGATTTTCATTTGTGGATATATTATGAATTGGGGTGATTTGGAAATCTACTCTGCCATGGTCTTTAATAAGCAGGACCTCCTAAATATTTTTCGTTCAATTGAAAGCGCCTGGTTTAAAGATAAAAGCCATTATGATTATGACATAGCCATGGAAATATTGCATATGGTTTATATGCTAAAATTCTACTTTATATTGTACCCAGAGATACCTTTGTTTTTTGTAATGTGGGAAAAAATAAGCATTTTAAAAATACTGGTTAAGGGGCTGGAACCAGTGGCTTTTGGAGTGTTTGTCTGACATATGCAAGGACTCAGGTTCAAACCCTAGCACCACATTTACAACTATGTGTCAGAAAAGCAAAGACCAGATGAAAAAATAAAATTAATTCTATCTTAAAAAAAAAAAGTACTGATTAAGGAAAGAAAACGACTGTTAAGTTATAGATAAGTGTTATATCTAAAGGTAGTTGTGAAAAATTCATTTAAAAAAATCACAATGGAGATATAAACAGTGCTCTTAGAGACATGAAATAAAGGGGATATTTCTTTTAATTTGGTATCTTTTGAAACTGATTTCTCAGTGAATGCTTTATTTCTAATTGGATCACTGTGTTTGCAAAATAATAATGTTGTATGAAACCCACTAAGCATCAAAGATCAAGTCTGATATTTCTTGTTTTATGTATAGTTGTTGCTCAATAAGTATTTATCCTTGGCTTAATTAAGGAATTTTAATTAAGAGTTAAATATTAAAATATATTGAAATGTACCATAAGTCAACTGAGTTAAAACACAAATAATTGGATTTCATTATTTTTGTTATTGCTTTTATATGAAGCCTCTCAACATTTTTTCATACAGTAAATTGGAAATTACATATGGTACTAGTACTTAATTAGAATATGAATGATTATTTTGCTTATTAGAATAAACTAAACTTGCAGTGTTTTCTCAGATATTGTTGATCCAAATTTTACTATCCAAAGAATATTTTTACCTGTGCTTTATTATATTTCATGTTTTTGATATGTTAAAGAGAAAACGTCTTGACTCCTGTGTATTCCTTTATGCTTTGGAATAGCTGAACGCTGTCTCTCCTTTGCTGCTGTCACCGTTCATTGATACTCATTCTCATTACCATATATTTAGCTGAGTGAAATTTGATTTTCATGGTCTTTAATGGTAATTAAAATTAGATTATTGATAGAATCAGGTACGCACCATCTTTAACATTTAACAAAATTGAAAGATGGAAACAGTTTATAAGATTTGTTTCAGAATACCATTTTAGAAATCAGTTTGCAATATTAGCAACATCTCTATTATATGAATGTATGCTAATATAGGATGTAAAAAGGATCCTCATTAAAATCTTGTTGCTAAACAAATGACAAAAACCCTTATAAATCGTTTGAGGCTTCAGGCTCCGGGAGAGATTTGGACAAGTGAGAAAATATGTAGCCTATACCTTTAGTGTGATCAGTTCCCTACTCATGACATTTTAATTTTTATTTTATTTTTTATTTTTTTGATACCAGGGATTGAACCCAGGGGTGCTCAACACTGAGCCACATTGACCAGCCCTTTTTATGTTTTGTCTTGAGACAGGATCTCGCTAAGTTGCTTAGGGTCTCACAAAGTTGCTGAGGCTAGCTTTGCACTTGCTATCCTCCTGCCTTAGCCTCCTGAGTTACTGGGATGACAGGAGTGTGCATACCTGATGTGACATTTTTATTAATATTAGGGAAAATAAATCTTTTTTCCTCCATATTTTTATTATAATTTTATGCATTATAATTTTATGTAATGTGGTACATGCACACAATATAACTATATAATTTGGCCAATATCATTCCCCAGTATTTCCCCTTTCCTTTCTTTTTGTCTACCTGGTCTCTTTCCTCTACTAATACGATTTCAATACCATTTCAATTTTTATAAGAATGGCCCCCCTACCTTTCTTTTCCTTTTTCCTTTCTGGCTTCCACATATGAGAAAAAACATATGGCCCTTGACTTTGAGTTTGACTTTGCTCAATATAATGTTCTCAAGTTCCATCTATTTTCCTGAAAATGACATAATTGCATTCATCTTTATGGCTGAATATAAATCCATTGAGACCTCCATACTGATTTCCATAGTGGTTGTACTAATTTACAATCCCACCAGCAGTGTAAAAGTGTTCATTTTTCTCCACGTCCTCTTCAGCATTTATATTGTTCGTATTCTTTTAATTTTATATTTGTTTGACTTAGTCTTACATATTGGAGGGACTCGTTGCTACCTAGTCATGCATACATGGATATTGACATAGTAAGTTAAGGCCGATCCTAGTCCAGGTTCTCCCCCATTTCGTCCATTCCCCAATCTCATGTCTCATTTGTAATAAACCCATGTTATAATTAATTGGAAACGGCATATACATATATATTAATTTTTGAAATTTCTGAGTTCCTCTGCCTGTCTATGTATAGTTAGGCTTCTCATGGGAGTCAGGTTATTCCCAATTGTTTTGAAAATGCCCCTTATCCCTCCCTTCCCTCTTTGCCTCCCTCCCTTTTCCCCCTACCATCATAGTTATGGTTCTCCCAACTTATGTGAAATTTCAACTTTGGTGAGTTTATTAATTAAACTTGGTTAACTTTCATCTATGTTGTTTGTATTGTTGGTGACTGCCATTCTGACTGGAGTGAAATTAAATCTCAGTGTAGTTTTTCTTTTTTTTTTTTTTAAGGGAGGGGGAAAGATCAGTTTTCCTTATTTTTTCATCTGGCCCTTGTTTCTCCAACACTTAGTTGTGTATGTGTACTGGGGTCTCGAACCTGGGTCCCTGCACATGCCAGGCAAGTGCTCTAGCCACTGAGTCACCACTCTAGCTCTTCAGTGTAATTTTGATTTGCCTTTTAGGGAAAATAAATCTTAAAACATTGTAAGGACTAAGCATTCTATGTTGACTTTCTCAAGTCAATAAAAAATTCTGTTTGTGTTTTTCAGAAAAGTACTATGGTTTGGACAGTTAGCATATTTTCATTAGACAACATTCATGATGGCAGCGTCTTGTCTTCTATGAAAGTCAGGGTAAGGTGTACAAGGGAATCTACTCAGTGTTCATCACCACTACAGAACATGGCAGTTTTCTTCAATTTTTAGCCAGTTAACTTTGTGTACATATTTCCTTTGAGTATTACTCATGTTTCTGAGATGATCTTAACATTTTGATATGGTCTTAGAGGTAGAAAATTAACATGTAGGAAGAGAGGCATTCCAGAGTGAAAGTTAATGGACTTTTTCATAGGCATGTGGCCATGCCTTAGTGGCCACGCCTTAGTGTCTGCACTGAAAGTGAGCTGGTAGCAGGTCTGCTTTGCCTTTTGGGTTGTAGCAAGTTCCTAATTAAAAGGCACAAGGGAATTTCCCTTGAATTGATTTGGCCCCTAAGCCCACAGCATCTGCACAGGAGCATTTATAGTTGGGATAAAGAAGATGCTTGATGAGGTTCAGAGTCTAACAGGCTAGATTGGGCATGAGAGTAAATGGTGGAGGCGCTGAGGTTAGTGAACAAGAAAGCAATGAGAGCTAATTCTGTGTGACTGTGAAGGGGAATATTACATATCATACAATTTCATATAATCATGCGTATTAAGTTATTTGAATTAAAATCATTTCTTACATCCTTTGTCCCTGTCCTGTTCCATAATATTTTAGAATATAGCTATGATGTGGTAGACATATATATCTATTCTGTAGTGCTTTTGTTCTAACAAAGTTCCTCTAGTTTTTTTTACATTTACCAAATCTCAAACATTTTTGTTTGTGTATTAAAAAGTATTTTTGTTATAAATAGGTATGTAGCTTCATGGTGATTCCTCAAGTTGTATGTGTGTGTGTGTGTGTGTTTAAGAGAGAGACAGTGAGAGAAAGATAATCTATTTATTTAGTTTTTTTTTTTCATGTGGCTTTTGTTGCTCCAATACTTCATTGTGTTCTTGGTGTTGGGGTTTGAACCTGCATCTTTGCACATGCCAGGCAAGCCTCCAGCCCACCTGTCTGTGTTTTGAGAATAATAAATAATGTATGGTCCTGAATAACTGGAAGGGTAATGCATAAATCAAGGAAAAAGAGAAATCTTGATAATATAGTTATAAAAGATATTGAGGAACATTTGTTTGCCTACAGCTTGTTTATGAGACTGATTTCATATACTTTAAGATCTGAAATGGAAATGGCTGGTTACTTGCCAACAGATCAGAGCTGGGACAGCCTAAAACTAAAGCAGCCAGGGTCAGTAGGAAGGGCCAGAATAGTTCAGGAAGAAGCTCCAGAAGGTGGAGAGCACAAACACATTGTCCTGTGGAAAGGATGGTAGGACTGATTCTGACCCAAAGCAAACACAAGATAGAATAGCAAGTGGCCTGGTGGCAGAATATGGCACCAAGCTTTTCTGGGTTGATAGTCCAGGTGCTAGTACAATCTAAAAGGTAAGCTACTGGAAGGGAAATTTAAGAAAAACTACTTGAAATTTCTGGGGAATCTAGAACTGATTTGGGAATGAAATGTGAGTCATACTACTAAAAGTTAAAGCACCATTGCTAGGTTGTTTAAAAGAAAGAGAAACTTCAGTGCCATCAGGTGGGAGGTCCACCACCTCTGCCATGTATTGAGAAGACAAGTTGAGCCTGGACACGAGTGTCTGGAAACAGTTCCCCTTTGACTCCTTAAATGTTTATAGTTGGTAGGATAGTTGGTGAAACTATGAGAAATGCCACTCTGAATCTTACGCTGTCTCCAGAAGCCTCCTCACTGTTACTCAGAGGTTCTGTCTCCTTTGTCTCCAGTCTCATTGATTTTTCTACAAAGTGAACAATGCTTATTTTGCCTTTTACTAGTGTGCATGTTTTTTGTTGAGCATGTACCATGTGCGAGGCACAGTTTACAATGTTGAATGAGTATTTTAGAGCTATTAAGTTTTGATATGAAATTATTGATATAATTACAAGTCATTTTTGTTTCAAATTTTTAAATTTCAGATTTTACCAAATGTTGCAAGGACTCTGGCATCCTTATGGTAGTAAAATGCCGGAAAGAAAATTCTGCATTGAAAGAATGTCTAACTGCTTAGTAAGTAGTTACCTCAGTATTTGTGCCTTTGTGTGTGTGTGTGTGTGTGTGTGTGTGTGTGTTAGGTAAGAGTGTGTGTGTTACTTATTATAGGTAATACATTCTGTGCTTCCCCCAACCAGATTCTTCACTTTTTTGGCTGAGTGTGAAATTCGAACATGTTGATGATTATTCTGAAAGAAAAATAAAAACAGCATATTCACGAAAATATTTTTTTCAAGTTGTCAACATTGTGTCTGATTAAAAATATGAAGTCAGCAAACAAAAATGTGGCTTTTCATATGACCTAAAATCCCTTTTCATGGACAGGTTCATTTGCAGAATATAGTGTAGACTGATTTTTTTTGTTCTTCTTTTTCAAGCCTTGTGATTATAATTTTAACTCCTAGAAAAGCTGCAATGTATCAAATGAAAAACACAAAATTTAATGTTTTTGAAGTTAAATAATTTTTAAATAGTATTTTAATGTCAAATTCACCAATATTTCATTGTAGTTCCTTAAAAAATCTTAAGTCAGAGTATGCAAAGTGCTGGAAGGCAGGTGCTTTCTGTTTTATCTGCCTGTTTTATTATCCACACTATTGACAGAAAGTTGTGCAGAGTATTTTAGAAAGTATTTGATAGTTGGGGAAACTTAATTTTGGCAAGCTTTTATTTACTTTCATACTGTGCTTGTACATATGCTTGTGAGGCATAGGTACAGTATGATGTGTCTTAGGGGGCTAAATATTTGAATCCCGAATTTTTTAAATAACAAATTGTGCATACATAAACATTATTTAGAATGCTTCAGATGAGACTTTAGAGATCATCTAAAGTCATCTCTGCATTTATAGATGAAGAAACACACTCAATAGTCACATTTTTTTCCCTCAAGTTAATATGAATAGCAGCTCTTCTGGGCCAGGAACTATACTAATCACTTCATTGTAGAGGAGTTTATTCTGTGAAGGATCGTTCTTCTAGCTTTGTTCTCTAGTGCATCAGAGATGTTTAATAAATAATCACTTAAACTTCATGTGACTAACTTGTTTTAAATATTGTTGAAGAATTTTTACCCCCAGTTCTGTCATAAAAATTAGCTTGACATATTAGTACTCCTTCCAAATGGGGTGGCTTTAAGAGCAGAGTAGACAGGAACACAGACTGCAGAGAGGGCCGCCTGAGCTCAGCTTCTGAGTCAGTGAGAGGATAGCCAGCCACGTAACCTTGCACAGGGTCTCTCACTGTGAGAAAGCACGATTCAACCTGGAGCCATTGTGAACACATTTACCATGGTGCCTGGTATAGTAGGTATTCAGTAAATGTTAAATCTTAGTGATCTGTACTTGTTATTTAATAGATTGGTACTTGTTACCTGAATATTAATCATTTGAATTCTTTTTCCCACCCCCTAAAAATATGAGGAAATAACAGGTTCTAGTGCATCTGAGGGAGGGGCCTGGAAGAGAGAGAGGCAGCTACTTCTGTTCGTTTAGAAGAGGGAAGCAGTGAAGAAAACTAAGGATGTGAATGGAAAGTTCTTAAGGAAAATTATTCTTTAATGTCAGAATATTCAAGAAATAACATTTCATCTTTGAATAAAAAATGCTTATTATTTGACATTCCATGAATGTAACCACTACTGTCATTTTGAGATGTTAATGGTTTGTGCTCCTTTATTTCTATCATTCATTCCCTGTACTGTGATCTGATTTCTGCCCTGACTCCACTGAAACTGTGTATTCCTGAAGACTTTAATAGGCTCTATAGTCTAATCCAACAAACAGCTTTCTCTTTTACTTGACCTTTCTCTAGCACTCACTTCTTAAAGTTCCATTCTGATTCCCCTGATGATGCTTTTCAGTTTCTCATACATTCCTCTATACTTCCCAATTTTTTCTTCCCTAACCTACTAAAGTTGGTATTTCCCTGGATTCTCTTCTCATTTTTAAATCTGCAAGTTCAGTTTGCATCCATGGGTTAAATTTATTTATTGTGAAATTTCTTTGCTTCGTTCTTCAGGTCCCAAACCAAACCGTACTCCTGTTTTCTCTACCTTCGTGTCTTTGGAATTAAGTTGTCTTCTAACTCTTAACAAGTGGTTTCCTGTGCCTCACCAAATCCATTGTTTTCTTTTCATTCCTACAGCTCCTTGTTTGGCCTAGGACCTCATCCTTTTTTGCCTGGACTACTTCAATAGTTTATTTGACATCCTGCTTCTAACCTTGCTGCTGACTTTTAGCCTGTCCGTCCATATGCTGTCAGATTCATCCAGGATGCAAAATTGATCTTTTAATTGCTCTGTTGAACATGCCCTGTTGCCTTCAGGATAGATTTTAATTTCTTGGTGTGGAATAAACGGCCCATAATTATTTGGTCCTTGGACATTCCATGTCTGTATCAGGTCCTTTCTGCTCTGTATGTAATTCACTGTGGTGGTACTAATCCACTTGCAGTTTATTTTTTTAAGGAGAGGAACAGTTAGAATCAATTTTATTTAGTTTTTCATGTGCCTCATTGTGTACGTGGTGCTGGGGTTTGAACTCACATAGTCACACATGCCAAGCAAGCACTGTAACTGCTGAGCCACAGCTCCAGCCCGAATTGCAGTTCTTCATGCATTCGAGATTTTCCTCTTCTACATACCATTCCACAATTGCCATTATATGGATTTGTTGGTTCTTCATATAATTCACCTCAAGCATTTCTTCATGACTTCTCCCCCCTTTCTCATGTTTATCTGGGGTGTATTGGGCCATATCTGTCCCATCACTTTTTACATGTAATGGTAGTTCAGCCTTTGCCCTGTAATACTATGGATTCGTTAAGGTAAGAGCTTGTGCTTCATTGCTCTATCCTGTGATAGTGCTCTTATAAAAATCTTTACCTACACTTTTTGTGTATCAGTTAAACAATTAAATTTTTAGGTTGTTATTGTTTCCATTAATACCAATGTTCACAGTGAATTTGTGACCATTTCGAAAAGTCTGTTGCTGATTGAATGTGATGAAATAGATATCTTATGTTTACTCATATTTACTGCTTTACTTTAAAAAGATTTTCATTTCCTTCTTGTAGCTATAAAGATCCAGCCTTTTATGAAGAATGCAAAATGGAATACCTAAAGGAAAGGGAAGAATTCAGAAAAACTGGAATTCCCACTAAGAAAAGGCTACAGAAGCTTCCCACAAGCATGTAGACGGATATTCAAACAGGAATTTCATGTTGGTGGGAGTCTTAAAATCATCTGAAATAATAAACTTCAGAAGGTGTTTGCTTTATTCTAATTATGAAAATATAAATTTTATATGAAATAAAGATCTTTATTTCAAAGTTCTGATTTATTAAATATGGGATATCTGTAGTATTAGAGTGGGATACGGTTTTCCTGATCATTCTGGATTCTTTAGTATTTTCTAGAATTATAGTTCTATAAACAGTGCTAATGAGTTCCAGAGTTTCATATGGACATTACATTCTTCCATTGTATAGGGAAATTTAATCATGGGTATCAAAAATATCAAAGTAGAAACAACCTTTAAAGATGTTGATAACTAGGTAGTATAGCAGAATGGCTATGAACCAGAATCTTTCCTAAGTTCCACAACTGTTTAACTATGCAACTGTCAAAGTGAATCTCAAGTTATTCTGAAAATTTGTAGAGTATACCAAGTACACATAGCGTATGGGACAATGCTTCAGTCTTGGTAAATGCTTCTTAATTGGTAGTAATTGTTAGTAAGTAGGAAGGCTTGTATGGAAACTGAAAAATATATGTAAATTAATTGTACTTACATTCTTTGATGGAATTTTTTCTGAAATTGTGTTTCTTGATCTGTTCACATTGAAAATACTTTTTCATTTTAAAAATACATCCTTAGAAGGATGAATAAACACTTTGTAACATAGTTGTGGAGTCAGGAGGTAGGGAGTCTTAATAAATTTCTGTCCCAATGCCATAATTTGGGCCCAGGCTGATTTTTATATTAAAAGTCATTCTCTGGGGGCTGGGATGGTGGCTCAGTGGTTATGGTGCTTGCCTGGCATGTGTGAGGACACGGTTTTGAACCCCAGCACCATGTACACAAAAGCCACATGAAAAACTTAAGTAAAATTGATTCTCTCTCACTGTCCATCTCTTTAAGGAAAAAAAAAAAGTCATTCTTTTTTCCCCGAGTGAGCTGTTAACTCTTTAAGCCACCATAACCAGTTTATAGATAAGTCAATTTTATGTTTTCACACAGTCCTTATTAAAATCACATTAAAAAAATGTAATTACCAAGATAAGATTTAACTTTGGCCCCAATCCCATGAAACAGATGACTTAAAAAACAAACAGGAAAAGACTTCATAATTAAATGCAGTAGGACCCTAAGAATCAAAGGATGTTCAAATTCCCACTTTACTCACATTCTGAGTTGACCACTCAAGGAACAATTTTACTCTTATCTGAAATACAATGAAACTACATTTCCCCCAGACCATGGATCAAAAAGGATAAGTAGAACAGACAAAAGCAAATATAGAAATGTAGAGACCACACAGAATAGAGTCTGTACTGGCCTTCTGATACTGGTGCATTTCCTAAATCACAGGACCTTTATTCTTGTTTTTAATGACCCAAATGGAGAAAAGACAAAAACAGTTAAAGTTGGTAGAATTACACAATGCATGACTATTTTATACTTCCTATTAAAATCAAAATAGCCAACTTCAAACTTTTTTGTTTTTGTTGGTGGTATCAAATCAAATACAGGGCCTTGCATAAGGCAAGTTTGATTTTTATGTAGAAAATTTACTTACATAGATGTCGTTCTCCATAGGTGCTAAACAAGCTATACAGTATACTCATCCTTCTTATGGCAAAAACTAAACCATTCATTGTGGACTTTATTCATGCCTCACCACGTAAGTCTACTATCAGAGTAATTTATTTGCCTCAGTTGTTCTTTGCTTGGTATCTTTGCTTACATTGTTTGTAAACGATAGTTTACAGGTTTTTACCCTTTAAGATGTACTATTTCCAAGTAGCTTTTCTGGATGAGATCACTGTCACATGATTCAGTTACTTTTTTAAGTCTGAATTTCCCATTTGACTTCCTAATGTTTCACCTTACCTTGCCACTGTTCTACATATGAATTCAGTTCCATTTTAGAAAGACTTTTATCTCATACTAATGAGGTATAATCAAGAGAAAGGAATAGGTGGTTTTTTTGTTGTTATTTGCATTCTCTTCATATCCTTGAGTTATAGATGTGTTGAATTTCGTTATAAAAAGAAATCCAAAGATTTTAGAAATGTTCATCTTAAGCTCTTTGGAGTGTTTCAGCTTGTATAAAAGATCAACATAAAATTTTCCACTTTAAACAGATCATAAGCTACAGATAGGCCAATTTTATCATTTCTTTTTGAATCTTAATGCGAACAGATGATTAAGTAAGTATATATTTAAAAAATTGGGTAAAATATTTTTAATCTTTTCTTATTAAAGACCTACACATATTTAGCACTTTAAACTGTTAAGAACATCAGTCTCTGAATTTCTAGCATACCTAATTACTACAGCTACTCTCCTTTGGAGGACATTTTCTCCAAAGTCAATTTAACGTTCAAGACAAATGTCTGTTTTAGGAATCAAATTAACAACTAACAATTAGTTTCAGACCTTGGAGTACATAGGGAAGGACATTATTTCACATTCACTTCCATTTCAAACAAAAATAATTTTAATTAAACAATTTCTTGGCATTGTTCAAAACATTAATCAAGCCATTATCATAATATTTGCTTTCTTTACAAAGGAAAATTTCCAATCTTGGTTTTAAAAAAGGAAAACCAGTAAGCCACGTTAGAGATTAGAGATAACGTAGAGCCTATGCAGCCACATGAGAAATAGTGTATGCTGCTTTGTTATTACACAGGTAGTTGCTTCCTTCAGCTAAAGCCTGGAATCTCATATTTGTTTTATGCATATTGGATTTTGTTCTATTACTTGGCGGAAGACTGTACTCCCTTGAGTCAGCTATGCTCGTTGGTCAGAATACATTCCAGCATCTGACATTCAATTCCATTAATCATAGACCAGCTTGAATAAGTGAGTGTGATAATAGAAAGATAAAAATGTCTAGAGAATGGTGAACATTGTCTATGTATGCCAGCCACCGAGTAATATGGAAGAAATCTGTGATATTCTTTTGAATTCAAGCTATATGAAATGTCTATCAAAAAGGATAAAGTCTTCCCTGCTTGAAACTCTTTATCCCAGGCAAAAGGTGTATGAACCAAGTGATGTATTATTACTAAATTCTTAATATCTCTACCCTGAAAGAGTTTAGATCAATTTCCCTGTGAAGCTATCTTTGTTATTTCCTCACTTATTTACAAATGACTGACCAGTTAGAATGAGTTTGGGGATATTTCATGATTGTACCATATCAATGCAGCACAAAATTCAGTTCTAGAGTAAAAATTTCTAATTAAAAATCACTTTCTCAAAAATTACATGTCAAAACAATTACAGGTCTTAACAATTTATAAACTGCTCTACACAACAAGCAGCTGTATTCCCTTTGATGAAGATGACTATACAGTTACATTTAAATTTTCATTAAGGACCACTGGAGAAACAGATTAGACTGAAAACTTTTTGAGATGCTTTCTACTTCTAATTCAATCTATAACGTTAGTATAAGGTTATAGTAGTTTATTCACATACTACATAGTTTTTAACTATTTCACTTTTTTCATTTAGGACTTGAATATGCTAGGACAGAGTTGGCTTCAATGGTCATTTCAAGTCTTAAGAGTTCAAACTGCAGTTCTAAAGTTTGATTATTTAAACCTTAAACTCTGAAACACAGTAACATAGAGATGTAATAAACTAGATACTTTTATTCCATTATAATGTTTCCTATCTCTATGCATCATTAAGTCAATAGAAATGTAACCTATTCACACTGCCATTTGCTCCTTTATGCAAATCGGAACCAAGGAACATGTTTTTTTTCCTTTTTATTTTTATGAACAGATGTTTAGGTCTTTCACATACTTGGTAAAACTATGTCTAAAAATACCAATTTCATTCTTTATCTGAGAGGCAACATTTTACAATTGTTATCAAAGGTAGAATTGTCTTTTTTTTGAAACCCCTAAAGTTTATAAATTAATATAGTAGCATATGTCTGATTCTTAAGAATATGGAGCTGGAGGGTGCTCTTCTTTCATACTAGAAAATCAACTACATAATATCACATGGTATGTCTGAATGTATATACCGAAGAACTCTGCAAAGCTTTAATCAAAGCCCACGTTCAAGTTTGTTAAATAACTTCTTGGGAGAACCACTGAGAGAGACAGTGTCCTCATGATCAAATCATAAATCTCTTCAGAATTAATTCTTATAAAGGCAGTTTTGATTTTGATGATCCAAGTAATGCAACGGTGGCAGGTTGGGTAAAGGCAAAGTTTTACTTTTAGTTTCCCCAAATGCTGTCTCACTTGATTTAGGAGGGCTTGGGAATACCCAAGAATTATCTTCCAGAGAATTTCTGCCATAAGAGTTGTGTTCCTGAAAGTCTGTACCATCAGTAGGAATGGATCTCTCATTATCTGTCCATGATTGGAGAATTGCTTTCTCTGATAAAACCTTTATATCTCCTGGTAAAGGAGAAGATGTAGTATGACAAAGAGCTTTGCCATTTGGTGCGAGAGGGGGATGTCTTTTGTATGTTGCAGTGAAATTCGTCAAGTGCAATTTCGTGGTGTCTTTCCCGAGTTCTTCGATGCATCCTACTGGAGTACAGGCTAAAAAGAAAGCATAGTCTAGATAAATGTCAGTTTTCATGGTATTTTGTGATTATAAAACATAATACTTCATTAATCTGGCTAAATCCTGGAACTGGTAATGAATTTCATATTTCCAAGTCAGTATCATCACTGAAACATTGTGATTTGGTGATGAATGACAGGTGATCTGAATTGTAATTCTGGATCAGCTATTTATTGACAGTGACTGTAGGCCACTTGAAGTGTTAGTTCCTTGTCTACAAAATGGACAAAGAAATCATGTCCTCCCTGTGTCACAGGTTATTAACAAGGAAGAATCACGTATTTTAAAAAATTAGATACCAATAAAGTTAACATACAGGTAAAGATACTGTTCTTGGCTGTTAATATAGCTATTGAAGGCTTATATATCATTTGTATGCAGGAGGGGACTGAGAAAGTTCTTAAGTTTTAGCACATTTTAGTTAAATATAACATTCCTTTGCTTATTCAAAGTTTTTCTCCATGGGTATTCCAAAAGTAAACTTTTTTCAGAAATAATTCTATTTCTGAATTGTTAAGAGCCAAATGAAGTTTTAATATATATTCAAAAGCTTTTTATGGGTAAAGCAGTTTAAATAAAGGTAAATTCTGTTTCTTGTGATGCATATATAACAGCAACTATAAGTTATGCTGTGATCACAATACAGGTGAAGTTTTTTAAAAAAGGAAAAAAATGTGTTTCATACACATGCAATAATGGCTTAGTAAAGACCGCCAATACAGCTATTATTTGGCCATAGCCAGCATATTGGTAATGTGGGCTTCTCTTTTACCTCTAAGTCAACTTATCAGGGTTGAAAGTTAAATGTATACTCATCCCAAGGATGGTCAATTTAACTAAGGCTTGATTTCATGTCGTTTAGAACAAGCTGAACCATGTTGTAAAATAAGCTCATTGTCTTTTTTTCTTGGGAAGATGAATAGGGTGGGGGAGAAGTGGAATTTATAAAAATGTTCAGCTCTGCACAAAGGTTATATATAGGGGAAAGAGTGATCTCTAGTCTTAACTTCTGTCTATTCCTTGAAACAACTGAGTTCTGTAGTAAGTAGTAGTGACATTGTGCCTGCCACTGTCAAAGGAAATGTGCTGGAGAATTTAGAAGATATATCTACTAGCTAAGAAGGAACATCAGATGAACCACTTCTAAGTTCTCAAAAGAGCTTTTCTCCTTTATTATTCTTTGGAAGTTAATATTTACTATGCAAACAAATAACCACATTGAAAACTCACTGCAAAATTACTGTGTTTGTTTAAAGAGAAGTTTTGTTTTTACCTTCTATCTGTAGTCTCTTATATAATTACCCTGATCCCTGGAAAAATCCAGAACAAAATGAACTATAAATTAAGCTATGGTTGTTTAGAACCCCCCATTATTTTGCCTCTTTCCTAAGTAACCAGCTCTCCAGAACTCACAGGAATATTTAATTCATTTTTTCCCTAATATGCAACATAAACTTACTCATACAACACAATTCTTCCCTGCTTTCTTAAGACAATTTGATAATGCAAATAGCAATTTTAGATTAGGTAATGATTATCTTTTTCAAAAGTCACATTCCTTTAAAAAATAACATTCAAATTTAGAGTACACTACTTTTTTTCAAATAAATTATGTAATGCTATGTACAAATTGATTTTTCTCCAAGGTATTAAAAATAGCTTTGGCAAAAGTAGCCACTACTAGTTAACATGAAACCGAAAAAAGTTTAGTTGGTCAAGCAGTTAACTATGAAAGGCAAATCAACGAAAATTTTTGTTTGATTGAAGGGGAGAAGAGGGAAGCAGCCTCCCATCTAATAAGCCATCCTTTATAGAAGGAAAAATTATAAAAATGCCAAGAACTAAATAATAAATCAAAGTTACTGTTTTGACAACAACTTGAAAAGCTAGGCCTTTAGTATATTCTGTAGCACTGGAATGAAAAATTGCTTTTGGGCTTTTTTAAAAAAAAAATATACGAAGTAGTTGTGGTAAAAGGTCAACTAGAGCAAACTTAACACCTCAGCCTTATAACACACAAGCAACACTTGGCTGAGAAAAGCCACAAGGGGAAAAGAATACAGTACTGAAGAAAAAACACATCAGCAACACCTTTATGTGTGAAGTTGACCAGTATGAGACTGAAGCCAAAGCAGAGAATGGGTAGGCTGCGAACACCCGCTACATATACTTTGGCTTATCAAATTCATTTGATGAGATTTTGATAAGATATAATAGCTAGCTGCTCTTCAAGCAGTTTGGCTGGAATCAGTGGTTTCCGGTAAACAGTGACTTGCCTTTCTTGATTGCAGTTGGGGTTTTCAGTTTTCTTAGTAGTTCAGCTTGTACTTGAGTCACCAGATGTAAATTAGACATTTCTCTCTTTAGTTCCCAGTATGCATGTTGCATATTATCACTGAAATACAGTTTTTTATTTTTTAAAAAAGAAGTTAATACTCATCCTTTTTATGGACAAAAAGGAATAACTTTAAAATACAAGTAAGCAGATCTACATTTCCGCTTCAGTTAGTTCTGAGATGATGTAAATTAAACAACTGAAAAGATTATTAGGGCAGATCTAAGAATAACATTGTCCTCCTGATTTCTAGCAATTAATTTTACTATATTAAATGAAGTTAAATAAAATATAACCACTGAGTATTTTCTAAAGGTTTCAGAACTGATATTTTACTATAACCTATAATGTGCAGTAATGTTAATATAATTTGTAAACAGGAATATGCTCTTCATTTGTAAGTCTGATGTAATCATTCATATGTGCATTTAAAATTAGTATTTATCTTTTGATTGTTTTGACATTGTAAATTGAAATGACATCAACTGCTAAATACATACCCAAGTCCACATTAAAATAAAATTTAGGTTTCACACATTACATTCTTTATGTTTGACTGGGTTGTCTCATACTATTGATTCTAAACCAATGTGACATGACAGCACAAGACATGAAGAGCCAGATGATTTCCTCATAAAGAAAAAGAAGCTACAGAGGGAGGATTATAAGAAGGGAATAAAAACTTTAAAAAAATTAATAATTAAAAGTATTTTTATCTCAATTATCTGTGAACAAAACTGAACTCTTCACCACATTCTCAATTTGTTGTATAGAAATACACAAGTATTAAATATAACAATAGCTTATCTCATAGCACCCAACCAACCATTATTGCTTCTTAAGAGATATAATTTTAGTAGTATGGAAATAGAGCTAAACATGTCACCTCATGCTTCAGTTTTTGCCTAGCCAAATATAAAAACTTAAACTTCAAGGTGATAACCCTCTTTAACTTTAATATCCTAATTACAGAAGCAATAGATATTAATAATTATTTTGAATTATATAAAGTCAAATGCCTTTTGTGTCCAAATATTCTCATTCTATTTAGACTATAATTCTTTCAAAATTTACTGCTCTGCAGAAAAATCTATTATGAATATTACTTGATAACCTTTAGTGAACTAAAAATGACTGGACTTGTAGATTTTTGAAAGGCATGAAATATTTACTTTACAAAACTCAGTTAGCCACTTTTACTTCTCCAGTAAATGTCCAAAATGTTTGCTACAATGAATGTTTCACATAGGTGACAGTCTTAGTGTGAAGAGAACTGTTGATTCTTTGGTCCAATTCTGGGCATTTGACATGTTTTCCAAAAACTACTCACATTATAAAGCCGCATGTGTAATCACTGCATATGTGCTAATTCATGCAGGCAGTCATGATATCAATAATCAGTTTAAAAAGAGTTTACCATTGGTATAAAATGACAAATGAATATCTGGCTTGGATAAAACACTCATGATGGTGTTTAGACATTGAAATAGCAAGTACATCCAATCATTCAAAATAGCTAGGCATGTAAAATAAACATATACAAGGATGTTAAATACAGTGTCTAAAATATATTTTCAAACTCAATGAAGAATGCTTAAGAATTAGATTGCAGTGAATACTGGGTCATAGTGTTTAATACACATCTCATCAATTTGTCTCTTGCCCTTAATGTGACCTGAATTGCAAACTACAGATATAAAATACAAAGATTATTACTAAAGTATAAGCTCTCCCTCTTGTGGATAACAATGTAATCACAGTGTTAGTGCTACTACTGTTAATATTAAAGTGTGAGAGTCTTCAAAGTATTTAAAATTAAAAAAAAATTCTCTTAACTTGAACAAAATGCTTAAACCATTATCTAAGTGAGATTAGAAAAATCACGTTCTCTCTCAAACTTTTAGCAGGGTTTCAACTAACCCTGGTGAGTTATTAGGTATTTTGTCCAGGTAGTTCTGGGACTGTGCATAGCAGACTGCATGTCACATCACTCTAGTTTTGCTTTAAATAACATACAAGTAAAGTCCTATTGATATACATAGTTGTCTATCAAGAATTTTATATAACTACTTGAATACTGAAATGTGACCCTAAAGAATCCCAAATGAGAACCCTCAAAAACAGACTGATTTGGGTGTGGTGATGCACACCTGTAATCCCACCTATTTGGAGGTTGCAGTAGGAGGATTACAAGTTCAAGGTTAGCCAGGCAACTTAGACACTGTTTCAAAATAAAAATTTTTAATAGGGCTGGGGATGTAGCTGAAGTAGTAGAGTGCTTGCCTAGCATGTGTGAGACCCTAGGTTTAATCCCCAGTATTGAAAAAAAGGGAAAAAAAAGGTCAAAAATGAAACAATAAGATGGTTGAGCATTTACTGTGTGCTAGGCATTTCACCCACACATTCACACCAATTTGGCAAATTGGGTAACCTCACTGTGCACATGAGTAAACAGGCTCAATAGTGAACTTCAGTCTACTTCGTTGCTTTTCAAAGCTCTTTTTACCTGTCCAGTCTAATGATTGATCACTGCACTGTTGGGGTAGTATTTCTCATATCCCTATCATCCAGTTGCGAAGCACCTACAATATGCTGACTGCAAACACAGTCTTCTAAGCCCAGTGTAAAACTTCATACCTCTGACTTTTAAATGTTATGTATGACTTACTTGTCTGCATCTAAAAGAACTGGTACACTCCTGATTATAAAATAAAATTGTGCAAAAGCCATTTTCTTAAATGATACTCTCTAATTCAGAAATAAATATTCCTTGTATAAGAAAAATCTATTTAATTAAATTTCTACCTAAACCATACATATTTTTCTTAAGCTTCTGAAAATTTTTGTAACTGCTATATTCCCTCAAGGGCACTAAAATGATAATATAGTCTTAGTTGAGAACTAGAGAATTAAAAATGTATATTTTGCCAACTGCGATTCACCCAAATAAGTATCTTTCCTATATTTCTAATTGCGAGGCACAGCAATCATTTCATATTACATCCCCCCAAAAAAAACCAAGTTATGAAAAAAAACCCCACCAAGTTATGAAGACATATATATGCTTCTTGTGTGTGTGTGTGTGTGTGTGTGTGTGTGTGTGTGAGCTCACACACTCTGGTATGTTCTATTTTATTTTTTTTTCTATATTTTTAAAATGCTTATCAGCTTTTCTTAACAAAATTTTATATTTACTAAAGAAACACAGAAGATGTAAACACAAACCTAATCCACATTTTCAAAGCTAGCAATTTACATTTTAAGATATCATATGTAACACAGCTCTGCAGCATAAGTTTACGTATGATGAGCAAAATTAGTACAGTAACTCCATACCTATATCTGGTTTTAGAATGAAAGCCATCAACCTAAAGTCAGCACCAAAACAGGGCATTATCTAAATTTCTGAAAGGGTTGTTATTGTTAAAATTTTTATTTTTTATACAATAAGTACCAATATAAAAGCTATCAGAAATTAAAATGTTCGGTCTAGTGCCTCCTTTGCCTGGCAATGTGATTGGGGGGTGGGGGAGGATTCTAAAAAAATTTTCCTAATAACTGAAAAAGAATTCCTAAAAATATCTAAGCCTTTAGTTAATAGTTTTATGAAAATATTCGAATGGACTTTTACTCAAACACAGTATACTTATCATCTGAACTGTTCCACTTAAAAGATAAGGAGGGGCTGGAGTGGTGGCTTGGCAGTTGTAGCACTTGCCTGGCATGTGCTACATGATGTGGGTTCAAACCTCGGCACCACCTACACAATGAAGTGTCAGAGCAGCAAAGGCCACAAGAAAAACGAAATGAAATTGATTCTCTCTTTCTCTCTCACTGTCCCTCTCTTAAAAAAAAAGGGTAAGGAAACTTACAAGGATTGATAAAACAGGAATATATACTGGAAACAGGTATAAACAATGAAGTGAAAGAAAAACATGACAAAAATGCATGTGGAAATGAGGCTACGGTGAGAATACATGATATAACTTCTGTGTACCAAAGTTAGGTCACAACTTTGGTTAGGTTCTTTAGTTGCTAACTATATAGGAGAAACCTAACCAGTTTTGTACATCACATTGCCTACTGAGATAAATGCAAAGAGATTTTCAAAACAACACAGAAGAGTCCTTGAGCACTAAGGGGGAAGCCGTGAGCATTTGCTTTAACTGCACAGTTCTTTAACAGACTGTACGCCTGGGATGGTTTTAACACAAAGGAACTTTTAAACTGAATGTAAGGCAATGCTTTCTAAAAACTGTCTCTTAGTGGATCCTCTGAATTGATACTGGGCTTACAGAATTCAAGACTATACTTGGATGCCTCAAAAACTATACTCAATTCCTTGGGCCTTCAACTTCTTTCAAATCCTGTCACAGAAATCCTTCACTATCTTATTAGTTATTTATGCCCTCAAACAGATATTTTTTGGAGGGAGTCAGCTTTTTAAGATATTTTCACAAGATATGATCCAAATTATGTAACCTTTAATGAATGAAAGAAGTCCTTTTCTATATCATGTATACCTAATATACTATTATTTACATAGCTTCTTTTTTTGAGCTATTCTGGTTCAATGTATTTGTTTCCTGCTTCTTTCCAAAAATGATTTGAAGTGGCTTTATAAAAATGACAAATACATTAAAAATTAATAAGGAGAAACCTAAGTTGACAGGAGAAAAGGTAATTTTGACAAAGAAGAAAACGTCTAAATTTACCTGGACCCTGTATTAGACACATTATTTTTTTTAAAGGTAAATTGCCTTGCTGTAAAAATAAATAAAATTTGAAGACATAATTGAAATGCTGTTCCAACAGCAGAGCTGAATAGTTACAACAGACTGTATGGTCAGTCCACAAAACCTAAATATTTACTGCCTACTCCTGATTTCCTTTAATTGTTTTCCTTAGTTGATCACTTCCGTCAACCAGACTTTTAACAGGAACAGGTCTGAGACGATTCACATTTTACTTAGGTCAGTAATCAGTATTCTTCATTGGATGGAACATACCTGTGTAGAGAGGTCACCTTAACTTATTTAAAACAGAAGTTTCTTAAGTAAAAACAAGTATTTGAAAAAACAAGGGTTGATATGCATGAACACTGACTGTGACGTCAATTCTTACCTTAGGGGGGCAAAAACTCTCTTAAAATTCATGTTATACACCAAAGACTAAGGCTGTCAGAGCCTGCCCTTAAGACAAAGGGCTATTACTGTAAATGGAAATGTATATATGATTCCTAATGTACAAAATCAGGTTTATTACAGAATACTTCCAAATAGCTAGTTCCTTAAAATCATATCTAAAATATGATTTAATGTTCAGAAATTTTGTTTAGACATCACTGCGTACCTTTCCACTGCTTAAGTTTAAGCCTGCTGTTAACAAATTTTTTGTAAATATATTGCGATTAGGGGTTACATTCAGCATCAAAATAATATTTACGTGCTTTGTTTCTAAGGTTCAATCAAAACAGAAATCCAGATACATACCCAAAATGACCTATAAGGAAAAAAAATGTTGGAAGGATTTTCATACCTTGAAATGCTTAGTCTTTGAAGATCTCTGCTCTTCAGACTGTCCTCTTCAGATGGATCCTGTCATTTATTTAAAAAAATAAAAAGTTGAAGTTCTATTTACCACATTCTATTTATTCTCAGCTTGGTATTACCAGAGAAGTTTCAACTTTTACAGAATATACCTATAATTGTATACAGCATAAACCAGATTTTATATCCAATTTTAATAAAATACCAAACTATCCCAAATATTTCTAAATCACTTTAAATTATTTAGAGACTATTTTAATTTTCTTTACAAAATAAAATTTCTCTCATGTAAAAGAATTTGGAGTCCTTTTGAAGTCTGTATTCAAAATAGGGTAATAGGGTAACACATTTATCACATTGCTGTATATTTTTAAAAAAAGGTACATGTGAGTGAACTTCATGAGAAATTTAAATTTTTTTTTGGTACTTCATCTTTATTATTACAAAAAAGTACCAAATATTTAACAGGTTACTCTTTTAAAATGCTAGCATAAATTTCCTTGCTTTCTACAAACAGAAACGGCAAGGACTTCATGAAGTACTTATATAAAATTTTTAAAGTTACGTTGCAAGTATAACAGAAGGAACCCATAAAATATATTTTTAAATGAACTTAATATACTCAAGACAACTCTAACACACTTGTTTGCAATGAATTCTAAGGGTATAATACAAATAAAAATGATTCACTGGTACTATTCTACTATTGGCATACACAGCTAGTATAAGCTGAGCAAACAAAATTTAATTTTACTATTTCTTAGCAATTTAAATTATATATTTTAAAGTGCAACATTAAAAAGTTGCATAAGGACTTCATGAATACTCTTATTTGGGAGAATAAAATAACAGAAAAATGTTTCATATTATAGGAGTTACAACAGTTTGATGGTCTCTAATTTTAATACTGTAAAACTTAAAAACTGCTTCTTAATGAGCCCATGAGTCAGGAGAACTTTGAACACTATAAGGTATATATCCTTAAGTGGTGTTATTTCTTGTTTTCCACAGAAAACAAAGTATCAGGTAACTTTTTAGTTTCTTTGTATCATTAATTTAAAAAAGTTTTCATTTTTAAAACCAATAGTATAAAAAAAACTTGGCAGTTGAGGTAGTAAAATATTTTTCCAGCTACTATCTTAACAATCCAGAAAGTCTAACGTAGATCAGCAATAAGCTCAAAGGAATTGTCTCTAATATTCAAAGACTGTTTATAGCGAGTAATCAGTTTGAGATGCTCTGAAGGCAGTAATGGATTTGTTTTCTAACTCTTGTAATATAGGAGTTTCACATTAACAGGGGACTATGACTACAAATTCTTAGGAAATAAAACTCAAGTTGTACAGGGATCATATACTATATGACTTCTCAGAACTTTTAATTTACAATAGCACACAGTGAACCTGTATGTAGGCTATTTTTAGGGACCTTAGAAATCTACTATAACAATCCCATTTTACTGACCCAGAGTTTCTTCTACTTCTTTGACTCCAGAGTTTATATTTCTCAATAGGATCAACTGTTCTAAATGTAAATGCTAGAATATTGGGGAATAAACAAAATCTAAAAGGTCACTAGTGGAAATACCTCTGAAACCTTGACTTCACCAACACCAAACACTAATTAACTAAGTTTATTAATAAAATACTTAATAATTAAAACTCTTGTATGCTCATATAGGATGCTAATTAAACATTCCGGAAGGTATTATAAAGTATGGTTCATAGAAAGTACCACCTTAATATTTTTAAATGTGGCTACAGTAAAAAAATATAAGCAAGTTTATTAATGCAAACGTAAATTTCTTTTCTTGGACTGCTCTAAGATTCCCATATCCAAGAGGATTCTAATTTGAAACAAATTTAAAAGTGCATGTCCCACAACATCAAGATTTCAATTAGGAACTCTTGGTAAACTGTTATTTCCACTCTTCTTTTCCTTGATTCATTTCTTTGCATTAGTTATGATCATTTTTACTTCATACCCTGGGCCTACCACTTAATAAATGCTCGAGAGCATGCTCTAAATCTTTTTTCCCCTCTCTTATCTTACCTTCAACTCTTAAAAGTTATGTCTCTCATTTAATTTCATCATCAAAATGAATTTTAACATTTCTTCTGCTCTAAATGTCTGTTTTTCTGTGATCTGGTTGTTTATAATAGACCTAAACTGAAAGCAAATTCACTCCTTAGCACCATCTAGTGGAAAAGAGCAACTAACAGTAACCAAAACTATCGCCGAGACCCATAAGAAACAACTAAAACACCTAACAGCAATGCCTCTCTGGATTGCTGTAATCAAGTCTTTTTCAAAATATTTATTTACTCAATACATTAAGTTCCGGGCACTATGCTAACTGCTTTACGTACACAAATTAACTTTCATGAAAAAAACAGGTACTTAATTTCTGCAGAAAATAAGTTCCCTTAAAAGTTCAAGTTCCGCTTACATAGTTAAATAAAGCAGCACAATTATGAGCCATGTTTCCAAGATTCTGAGGAAGTACTTCCTATTCTACAATGAAATATCCATTATGTACAGAATTATTGTTATGGTTTAGATATGTGGTGTCCCCCAGAAGCTCATGTGTGAGAATGTAAGAGGCTTTAGAGGTGAAATGACTGGGTTATGACAGTCTTAACCGAATCAGTGAATTAATCCCCAGATAGGGGTAACGGAGTGGGAACTGAAAGCAGGTAGGGTATGGCTGCAGGATGTGGGTTCCTGGGGCCATGTCTTTGGGGTTTATGCTTTTTCCTGGTGAGGAGAGTTCTTTCTCTCTCTCCGTTTCTTGGTGGCCATGTCCTGCTCTGCTTTTATTCCACCTCCCCCTTTCACCATTACATTCTGCCTCACTTCAGGCCCCCAAGAATGGAGTTGGCTATCTATAGACGGAAATTGTGAGCCCAAAAATAAACTTTTCCTCTAATTGTTATCATTAGGTCTTTTTGATCACAGTAGCAAAAAAGCTGACTAAACCAGCTATCAAATAATTTCAAGTAGAATATTTTTATTGACAATTATAATTCAGAGCTTCAAGGTATGAATCTTTTCTTGCAAGCATATCTTTTAAAAAGACGTCCCTCATTGGTATGGTACAAGGCTTGTGGAAAGGATGCTGGAAGCTTTTGAAGAAACAGAAATGTGAGGCCAGCCACAATTTCAAAGTTTGGAAAATGAGCTTCCAGTGTCAAGTAGGAAAAACAAAAACATGTTGGCTCTCATAGGAGTTGACAGTGACTTTCTTTTAGTGTTTTCCCTTTATCAGAGCTGTGCTCCAAAGGAAGTTCTCATTGCTTGGTTCAGAGAAGCAAGACAGAATATTATATTATTCTTATTATTCTTATCCTGGCTCATTCTTACCTGGTAGCCACCTCTGATAAAGACTACATTACAGAGGATAGAAGTATTAGCTCCATCTGTGAACTCTTGGGATTCAGGAGCAAAATTCTGGTTGGCAATAAAAGTATGAGAGGTTCATGTATTAGAACCAATAAAAGTGTAGCAACGCATAATCTAGAGCAATCATAGATATGTATGGAAGGATAGGAGAGGAGGTGGGGAGGAGAAAGGGAGAGAAAATAGGGAGGGATCTGGGGTAATTCTGGTTTAAGAATATATGCATATCATCTTGTTACTTTATATGCATTTATGATTATACAATAACTCAACTCCTTAATAAAATTAAAAAAAAGTATTGGAGGTTGTTCCTCCTTAGATGGCAAAAATCACAGCAGAAAATGGAATAGGAGACAATAGTTCATCAATAGTGCTAGAATGCTTTGGTAGTCAAAGTGGTTGAGTTGAGGATTATTTAACTGGTTATACAAAGTTTGAAATGTATGAATACATGAAATGGCTATCTGTTTCAGGCTACTAAGCTTTTCAATGTCTTTCAATAACTATTTCACATTTTGCATTTGGTACAGTACTCTTATACTCTCCTGTTTTTTTTAATCACTTTCTTTTATTCTGAGCACTATCTGCATGACACCTGAAAACATATGGCTATGTTTGTTAGAACTCAATGTATATTATTAGTAAACACATTCCTGGGAAGGACCTGAGAGTCAGCCTATGCTTTACTGCAAGACTTTAAGCTAACTATACTATAGCAGCTTGGCAGGTTTTTGTTATTTCCCAATTCTTGAATTTTCAGTTTTCTGCTAATGGTTCAAGTTGCCCCCAAAACATTACTCTTCTAGAAAAAAGCAAACTACAATTTTCTTTGGTAGTGGTGGGTTTTTAAAAGAATTCTAAAACTTAGGGTATCTTTTGCAATGCTTACATCAAATTATTAAGTTAAAATGGGAATTTTACAATCTTAGTTCTCTTTCAACTTTGTAGGAAAAAAAAAACACAAGGAAACTGAAGGAAAGGGAGTTTGAAAAATTGGTTATAATAAGTCCTGACAAGCCTTTTAAACATAAGTTTTTCTAAAACATAAAATTACAGAATTCTGGCGTCAGAAAATGTATCAAATATTAGCAGAAATGATTAAAGGAGAAGATAAGATGAACTTTTCAGGGAATGAGTTCATTAGTAATTAACAACTAATAATAACTCCATAGTTTTAATACTTAGTGATAAATCCTACATATGATGCACAAAGAATACTTAATTTCTCAATTTAATAACTTTGCAGTACCATTTGTTTAGCTTTTTGCAGCTCAATTTTGAGATCATTACATTCTTTCCTCATCAGTTCCAACTCCTGTTCCAAACCATGGATCTTCAGGTCACAGCTCAATTTTTCCACCTCCCAGTTTGATGAAGGTGGATTTAAATTCCTCATCACTACAAAAAGAATTGATATTAAAATTGTTATCTTTGCCTTTTACTCTGATTGCAATTGTAGAAGGGTTATTATGCTAATACAAAGTAGTTAAAAACATCCAAAACCACTAATAGTTTTTTTTAAAAACAGTACTTTCAAAGATATATGCTAATGACAGTAAGAAATCTAATAATCTTGTTTGAGAATGTATGAATTGCCCCATGTCTGGTTTTATTATTTAAGTTAAAGTATAAATTTTTCAGATGGAATTTTAAGATACCACACCCATCAAGCAAATGCTAAAATGGAGACATATCAATAATGTATTCTGCATAAACCAAAATTAAGACAGTGACAAATATAATAAACTAAGGCTCAGTTAATTACTCCATCTAGGCTCCTCAGAAAGAATAAAGTTTGATCAAAAGGCCCAGGACATAATGTCAAAACAATTTTTTTCATAAACATTATTTTGTAGAAATTCAAAAAACTATACACCTGCTTCATCTTTGACTTAGTGCTTTTTAGTTTTTCCATCTATAAAAAAATCCAACTAGTTACCATAGAGATCTCATATTCATTTTCTGTGAAAGGTCTCTCAGAGGCTTATTCCTATTCTTTAATTTGTGTCACGAGAATGTTCCTGGGAACGGACTATTATCCGCAACCCCTAAACCTAACTTTCCACCCAACATCTATCTGTACTTTTAAAAACCTGCAGGAAGTAGGCATGTAGGAGGGAGAAAAAAAAAAGAAAACAAACTATTCCATGACTGCATGTCTAACTATGGGTAAGAGTTCTGTAGCATGGGTAAACCAGTGGGCTGAAAGTTTTGCTGGGTTTTTAAACTCCTTTCCTCCTCTACTTTACCACAAACTAATACTGAATAAAAACTAACAACTTTTCTCTAAAAAATACAATGTTTAGCTAAAGAAAAGTTAAAAGGACTTGATATTATGTGAAAGCAAGCAGAAAAGTTAATATAAGCCTAAAAGTAAGATAATAATAAGGCCTTATCACACAGATACTTGATAAAGGATATTAACATACACGGAAAATGTATTAATTCTGTTATCTGTTAGAATATTTATAACAACTGATTAGCATACCCTGCTGAGTTTCCACCTCTGTTCTTAGCTGGAGGAGTTCTACTTCTTTCGATTGTAGCTGTTCATTCAATATTTTCAAAGATTCAGAGTTGTCTTTATTCTAGTTAGGTAGAGAAAATGCCAAATTACATTCAATAAAATCCATAGGTTGGTATTATATATTAATTTTCAAGTAGATATTGAAAATATTTATTTAGCCTTTAAAGGAAAGAATGGAAAATGAACTCAGTTTCTCATTGATCTCTTTTCCTAATACGGGACATTCTTCTTCGCTGTTTTTTTTTTTTAAATACAATGTCTTATTCTTCCATGTCATGATTTTTCAAAATAAGTTAGTGGCATCAGATGAATTTATTTAAGTCCTATACGTCATTATATACTAAGTACTTATTTCTGTATGCAAGATATAAATATAATCATTAAAAATTTCCATTTCACCTTGAATATGTATATTTTATATTTTTAATAAAAATAAATATAAAGGGGCTGGAGCGGTGGCTCAGCAGTTTCGGCGCTTGCCTGGCAAGCACGGGGACCCGGGTTCAAACCCCAGCACCACGTACACAACTAAGTGTTGGAGCAACTAAGGCCAGGTGAAAAACTAAATAAAGTTGTTTCTCTCTTTCTCTGTCTCTCTCAGTGTCCTTCTCTCTTTAAAAAAAAA
>PVKS010005002.1:0-78181 GCA_004027875.1 Aplodontia rufa
CTGTGTCACTGTAATGTGCTGATTCTAAATCCCCTGGAAAGATTCCCAGGAGTGGAATAGCAGGGTCGTATAATTAACACTTTTAGGTTATATCTTATTCAATAATAGTTGTTTTTTGTTTTTTCAGGGCTGAGGACCAAACTCGGGGCCTTGTGCATGCTAGGCAAGCGCTCTGCCACTGAGCTAAATCCCCAACCCCAGTGATAGTTTTAAATAGTTTAAATATCCTTCAGGGTGTATAAAAGATGATATGATACTGACATAAAATAATAGTCTTTAAGATTCTTAGGTTAAACAATGTGTATGTGCTAAAGAACTTCTGCCTTCTAATGCTCATATTTTGCTTTTGTAGGCTATCTGTGTAGGACCAGAAAACATGCAAATAATGTATCCAGCTATATTTGACCAGTTGCTGGCATTTGTAGAATTTTCCTGTAAACCTCCACAGTATGGACATCTGGAAACAAAGCACATTGCAAATGCAAAATATAATCAGGTAATTTGCTATCAATTTTATTTACTGTGTAAGATTTCATGACTTGTAAATATAATCAATTCCACTTAAGATGAACTTTGATTATCAGACAAAGAATTATTTTCATTTACAAATAAACTTAAATGTGTCTGTTAACAGTTTATGGTGAACAGATATATTATTTGGGAAATCATTTCTACATTCCTTCCTCCTGGTTTATGACTTTCCCTAGTGGTCCTTCAGAAAATTTCACCTTTCGTGTTACTCTACAGTACATGTTTCTTGAAAAGAATAAGTTCCTTTGAACGCATTATCTTGGCTGCCCTATCTCACTACAAAACAGCTTCTAAATCCCTAAGCCTAATCATTTTTAAAATGGATACCTACAATACAAGACATCTGTGTGCACTGAATAAGAAATTGTTCATTACTGGTGTGAAATTTAGTTGGATTTTATATAAATAATTTTTATAGCAATAATTGGCAAATTTTAACTTCACTTTGGGCTTAGGGGAAAAGTAAATTTCTGAATGCATGCACATGCTAATTTTGTTCACCCAACATAAAAATTATCGTTTATGTAATCCGAAAAGTAGTTTTAATATGTATTAACTTTTCTCATTCTATTTGTCTTGCAACACAATGGAATCACAATAGATCCAACTATTTGCACCGGTGAGTTAAAGTTCCTAAAATTGTCCTAACCTATTGGCAACAAATTAAGTACATATTTCCCAGTTCTTTATAGAAATGCTCTCTGTGCTTTTTCCAATAGTTTTAATTTTTGCCTGGCTGAAAATTATTTTTTCATGAAGTACATATCTGTTCGAGAACTTTGCATGTAATATGATCTGACCTAAAACCAAGGCCCGAACTTTAAGACAAAGAAGCTTTCTCTTTGAAAACAATATAATTTCCTTTAATCCTTTAACTCTTTGTGAAAATATTACTTTCTAGGCGGAATGGGTAGCCTTGAATTATGTACCGTTTGCTGAAAGGTCTTTAGAAGTAGTTGTGGATTTATACCAAAAAACAGCCTGTCATAAAGCAGTGGTGAATGAGAAAGTTCTCCAGAATATTATTAAGGTATCTTTTTTTTCATTTGTACACTTTTATTTGATGACCCTATCATTGAAATTACTCTGTAGGTAATATCATTATATTGGGATAAGTGAAAAATATTTATCTTATTGTTTGTGTAGTAACTTTTCTTCAACATTCATGAATTGTATTTATTAAGCCATTTTTCTAAACCCTGAGGAGGTCTTTTTAATGAAACGTATTTAAAAACAAGTTTGCAGGCTGGGATTATAGCTCAGTGCTAGAGTGCTTGCCTAACATAAATGAGGCTCTGGATTTGATTCCCAGAACTGGAAAAACAAACCAAAACAAATGTGCAGTACATTTGTTGTAGTTCTTAAATTTTATCACATAAAACAATGATAATCCTGTCTCTTAAGATACTATTCCTCAGACTACGTCAGCAGTAGAGCACTTTGCCTGGCATGCACAGAACCCTGGTTTGCTCAGCAGCACCACAGACACAACAGTAAGTGGAGGAAAAACAAAACCAGATGAGAAATTAAATAAAATTGATTCTTTCTTTCACTCTCTTAAAAAAAATTTTAAAAAAACAGTATTCCTCAATCCTGAAGGTTGACAAGCGTTCAGAGAGAAGTTCACGATGTAACCCGTTAGCTTAATGATCATGTAGACTTTTTTTTAAAGCCAGTTGCTTAGCTTATAGACAACCATTTTTTAAATTTATCTCTTGTTGACTATGTCCCATTCCTTTTATGTCTTGTTTCCCCTGTTTTTGTTTTTGTTTTTCTTTGGTACTGAGAATTAAACCCAGGGCCTTGAGCATGCTAGGCAAGCATTCTACCACTGAACCACATCCCCAGTCCTCCCCTTTTGAAAACAAACAAACCTTTCCTGCCCTAGCAGGTATGAAAAGCGCAGAACAAACTCCTAGTAGCTGGAATGAATAATTCCACTTGTTCTTTTATTACTAAAACATAGTCTAAAAGAAAAAAAAATTGTACTTTTTTTTTCCTTGAAAGGGATTTAGGAGAGTGTTGTTCTTATCCTCTACACATATTTTTAAACCTGAATTAAATATGTAAAGAGTTCTAGATTTTAAGAATTCCTAAAAGGCCTATAATTTTATTTTCTGATTAAAAAAATCTTTTTATTCCCTCTAGGGCAGTCTATAAGCAATTTATTTATATGTCCAGTGGGGGGTAATTATTGATAGACTACATTTTTCCCCCAATGAAAACAAAAATTCTTTTCACTTCAACTGTGTAAGACTAATATCCCTACAACAATTTTTAAAGTGCCAGATTCTTTTAAATTTTAAGTTTCTCTACATTTGTTTCCCTGCACAATGAAAATAAGGGTTAAATAGAGAAAGAATAACTGCAAGGGGGATTTTGGCTAGAATTAATAGAAATGACACTTAGAGGAGTGAGAATTTGCTAGAAAGAGTAGGGAGGCACTTTAGGTAAATTAAGATCATGGTATATTTTCAAAAAAAATCTTAGAAATTTCATTTAGGGCAGTCATAGAGATTGGAATAAGTCTGAAAAGGTAGTTGTGATTCCTGTAATCATCGAAAGCTCAAAAAAACTGAGGAGTGACATCAGTGGTATTTTTTTCTTTTTAACCAGGGATTGAACCCAGGGCTGCTTAACTACTGAACGGCATTTGCATCTCCTTTTTATTTCTTATTTTGAGACAGGAACTTTCCAAGTTGCGTAGGGCCTTGTTGATTTGCTGAGGCTGGCTTTGAACTTGGGATCTTCCTACTTTAGCCGTCTTGAGTCACTGGCATTACAGACATGCACCACCATGCCTGGCTGGTGGTTTTGATTTTGTTTTTGTTTTGCAGTTCTCCTCAGGTCTGCAACTCAGGTCTACAGACCCTTGTGCATTTTTGGCAAGGACTTTATGAACTACATTGCGAGCCCTTTTTAGTTTATTTTGAGATAACCTCTCTAAGCTGCCCAGGCTCCCCTCAAATCTCCTGTCTTAGCCTCCCAAGTAGTTGGGATTACGTAGTTAGTATTCTTAAAGAAATTAAATTATCCCTTTTCCGTTCTCCCAAACACTTTGTTGGTGCCACTTACTGCACTATATTTTGGTTAATTACACAATACACTTTCTTTCTTAGAAATTAGAGCTTTGTGATGTCAGAAACTAAATTTCCCAGTTCAGCATGTGTTTACTGAGCATACACTGCTATATACTTACACCTGTATTAGTTGTTTAAACATTTTTTAAAATAAGATGTAAAAATTGAATAGATCATCTGTGCTTATTAATGTTCCCTTAATTTCAATGAAGTATTAGTTATAGAAATCTACCATACTTTTGTCTAAGTTTGAATTATAAAATGTTTACTAAAAATGGTTCGTGTAGCATTTAGTATTCCTTTGGTAGCAAATGACATACAATCAGGCTCCGACTAGTTTTATCAGTCAAGGGAATTTTTGATGTGCTTAATCAGAAAATTCAAAGATAAAGGGCCGCAGGACTGTTTGATCCAGCTGATACTGGTTTAGCAGTATCATCAAAATCTAATTTTTTTTCTTAATTCTGCTTTATAAGAGTTGACAGTATCCTATGTTTCTCTTCATAGCAGCAGAAGGAATATGTATGTGCACACACATATACATGTGCATACAAGTTTTATCACTTTTTTTAAAGAGAGAAGGAGAAAGTGAGAGAGAAAGGAAGAATCAATTTTATTTACTTTTTCGTCTGGACTTTGTTACTTCAACACTTAATTGTGTATGTGGTGCTGGGGTTCAAACCTAGGTCCTCATGCATACCAGGCAAGCAATCCAACCATTAAGCCACCACTCCAGCCCCTCACATTATTCTTAAATTATTAACATTAATCTTAAAAGATGGACCAGCTTTGGTCCCATACCTATTTTTTTTTTAAGAGTTGATATTTTACTTAGTTTTTCACCTAGTTTTTGTTTTTCCTCCACTTAATTGTGTATGTGGAGCTGGAGTTTGAATCTGGGTCCTGCACATGCCAGGCAAGTGTTCTGCTGAGCCATCTCTCCAGCCCCCTTCTCATTTTTGAACCAGTTTTTGTGGACAGGGAAATGGCAGGTTTGATTGTCTTAATAACCTAATCATCTCTTTATCTGGATTCTCAACCTGGATAGCTCCTTAATAAAAGAAATGATTTTTGTGGGAGTGGAAAGCAATAAGTATATTCTGAGTAGACTAGTATCTGTTAATGGAGGCCCATTTCATGCAAATAGGTATATATATTAATGCTACACATGTTAGTTTGTGTGGAGAAAGATGATAAATTGGATTTTATATGCTTGAAATATCAAAAATTTATCTATTTCTCAGAATAGAATTTTTATATATAAGCAGAATTTTAACTCTATTGCAAATTATTGATACTCTGGGATAGGTTGCCTTGACAGTTCGGTCAGTCTAGTCTTCTAATTACCAAAAGAACTATGACCAAAGAAGTCCGTTCTGAACCACCAAATTATTTTTAACAAAAACCATCTTTCTGAAAAGATGACCAACTTAAAAAACAAAATCCCAACATCTTATCACTATATATAGCTCAAATGCTCTAATCTTGTAACTGTATAAAAAGATAGATCATATGAATTGAATTATTAATTTTATTAAAATATTTGGAAAAGAAAAAATGTACATTAAAATATTAAGATACAATATGAAATTCAAAGAATTTTAGAGAGAAAACTTCAAAGTAATGACATTTTAGGCTGTTTGCTCTCTCCTAACCATTAATGGAAAAATATAAGTAATATTAACCTCTTTTGGATAGAGACCCAGATCAAGAAAATTACTTTCTTTTAGAAGAACAATGGCAGTATTTTCCAACCATAAAGTCAGGTTGAGAAAAAGTGCTAAACTGTAAATTTCCTACTCTTTTCAGATAACATTCCCTTTTTTTTTTTTTAAGAGAAAGAATTTTATTTATTCATCTGGTTTGACTTTTCCAATGCTTAGTTGTATATGTGGTGCTGGGGTACAAACCCAGGTGTTTACGCATGCCAGGCAAGCACTCCAAATGCTGAGCCACTGTTCCAGCCCCACAACCCTATTTTTTATGATGTAAACTTTAAGGTCAAAAACTTGTTATTTTTTTAGAATCATTGTTCAGAGGATAAAGACAGGATTTCAGAGTACATCGGTAGGATCTTGGGCAGAAGAACTCAGTGGCAGAGTGTGTGTTTAGTTAGCACACATAATCCCCACCATCTAAAATAAATAAATAAAAATTGTATCTTTCTATCAAGTAGATTTGAGGACTATGTCTGAGAATCCGTTTTCTAGAAAATCATATCCTTTCGATGAAAATACCAATGCTGGGTCTAGAACCAGTAGCTCAGCGGTTATGGAGCCTGCCTGGCTTCTGAGAGGGTGTGGGTTCAAACCCCAGCACCACATACACAACCAAGTGTCGTAGCAGCAAAAGCTACATGAAAAACTAAATAAAGTTGATATTCTCTTCCTCTCTCTCTCTCTCTCAATCTCTCTCTCTCCCTCTCTTTAAAAAACGAAAGAAAAAAAGAAAATACCTACGCTATTATTTTTCTTTCTCTTATAGCATTTTGTTCTGAAGTGGTTTAAGTTGTATGTGTATGTGTGTTTTAATACTTAAACCATCTTTTTTTTCAGGCTCTTAGGGTTCCTCTCAGTTTGAAGTATTCTTGCCCTTCTGAAAGTACATGGAAGCTGGCAGTATCTTCACTCCTCAAAGTTCTTTCTATTGGGCTACCTGTTGCCCGGCAGCATGCTTCTTCTGGAAAATTTGATAGTATGTGGCCAGAACTAGCCAACACTTTTGAAGACTTTCTCTTTACTAAAAGGTCAGCTCATTCATTTTTAAAATTAAGACAGTCTTTCAGGAATTGGCACATGATATCTACAATTGCTCTAAAACCAGGATTTTTCTTGATTTATTAGCAAAGTAATTGATTAGTAGATTGCTAGACTGTGTGCAAAGCACAGCTAGATTATGCATATATGCACTAGGTGCATTATCCATGGGCAGCGGAATTTTTTGCTTTATGAAGTGTTTTTGGTTGTAAGACAGAAATCACATATATATGACCATGTGAATGCATCATATTTAAGGAA
The DNA here is from genome assembly GCA_004027875.1 of Aplodontia rufa. Lineage (NCBI taxonomy): Eukaryota > Metazoa > Chordata > Mammalia > Rodentia > Aplodontiidae > Aplodontia > Aplodontia rufa. The sequence goes on from PVKS010005002.1 coordinate 6,629, forward strand.
TTACAATTTCTAACTTAATAAAACTAACATTTACTTTTTAACCTGAGCCCTTTTTGGTGTTACAAGAGGAAAACAATTTTAGAAAGTTGGTATCTTTTTATTTTTTTATTGATACATGACAAATAAGAAAAAGAATAATGCAGAATTGAAAAACATAGGTATTGTAATCTGGTAGACACTTGAGGTCTGTTAGAAATTTATTCTGCCAAACTTTGAATGCCACTCAGTCAAACTTTGAATGATACTTGTTCTAATATACATGGTGGGCTAGCAGGAAATCATCAATTTATGGTCTGTACCTAGTACATTAAAAATCACTAAATACTAATTTGGGTACCATAGCATGCATCTGTAATTCCAGCCATTTCAGGTGGATGAAGCAGAGGGATCTCTTGAGCCCACGAGCCTAGGACCTACCAGTGCAACAGAGCAAATACTGTCCAAAAGAGTTGAAAGTACATTTTCACATAAAAATTTGTGTACTAGTATTCATTGCAGCATTATTCATAATAGCCAAAAAGTGAGAACAACTCAAATGTCTGTCGGCTGATAGATGGATAAATTAAGTATGGTATATCTATACAAATGAATATTATTCAGCCATGAAAAGGAATGAAGTATTAATACATGCTTTAACATGGATGAACCTTCAAAGTATGATAGGTGGAACAAACCAGACTGAAATGGCCATATATAGTATGATTCATTCATATGTGATATATCCAGAATAGACAAATTCATAGAAATAGAAAATAGATTATTTGTTCCCATGGATAAGAAAAGGAGGAAATGGGGAATGACTGGTAATACATACAGTTTCTCATGGAGGTAATGAAAATATTCCAGATTTAAAATTGTGATGGTATAGCTTAAAGTTTAAAATAACTAACTTGTATACTTTAAAAGGATGAATTTGATGGCATGGGACTACTATCTCAATGAAAAAGAGAAAATACAGAGAGAATTTGACAAAAAGTACAAATAATACTTTACCAGTTTGAATGTTCTTTTTTATATAAAAATTCATGAAAAGAATTTATTAAAAATTACTCTTCAAACTTAAGAATTTAAGTATCTTAAATGACAAATTTTTATCTGCAGTATTGTGATCAGGAGGAATGATGAGTGAACTGTTTTCAGTTTTTAGTTTCATTTGTTCCTCTCCTTCCTCTTCATATTTTATCAACGTCATTTGATAGTTCTGATATATGGTACAAATAGTATTAATACTGTTACTATATGTTCCTGATAAGGTGTGTACATGGGTGTGCATGCAAGTTTTTTTTTTGTTGAGGTACTAGGGTTTGAATCCAGGGCCTCACACATGCTAGACAAACACTGAGCTACATTCCCAACCCTTTTTATTTTGCAACACTGTCTCACTAAATTGCTGAGACTGGCCTGGAACTTGGAATACTCCTGCCTCAGCTTCCTGAGTTGGTGGGAATGCATTTCTGTGCCTGCCTTATGTATTTTTTTATTGGTAGCCCATCATTAATCATCTTCACCATCATCACAGATCTTTTAGTATAATTAAACACATTCCTTGGTTGCAACTTAAAAGTAAATAAATTTTATCTCTAGAGATGCAGATAGGATTTGTGAAGTCGCTTTGCTGATTGATGATGGTTATAAAATTTCTGCTATTGGTTTAGGCTTGGGTGCACGTGTTTGAAATTTTTTCTGTAGTTCCTAGTTCTGCATTATAGAGTTAGTCAAGGACTTGGACCTGGATCTGAGAATGTAAGTTCCATAACACATGGACTGAGTCTGTCTTGTTCACAACTGGATCTTGAACACCAAGAATATAATGCCCGATGCATAGTAGTTGGTACTAAGTAGATATTTATTGAATGAAAAATGTCCAAATCCAGTAAACTAAGGTCCACTACCTAATATGATTCTGGGTGTAAAACTGAATACTGCATCTTTAAATATGGTATCCTTATTTTCATATGTACAACATAAAAGAGAATAGTATAGGCTCAAATACCAGATAAATCCAGGTTCAAATTATAGCCTTGCCATTTACTTACAGTGTGTTCTTAGGAATATTATTGGGTATTTGAAGCTTCAGTTTTCTGTTGATTACAGGATGATTATAATACAGCATGGGATTACTGCAGGAACATGAAATTAATACAAATAATGCTCTTACTACAGTGTCTGACAGTCTAATTTTATCCATTATTATAATAATTATTACTATCGTATGCTCAGAATTTTTTTAATAGTTAATATTTCACTGTTTATGTTTATAACCATTTTATTACTCATTCTTATGAGCCAGAGACTGAAATCCTTATCGATTCGTTCAGAATTCTTGATTTCCTCTGTTCTTGTTGGAGCAGTTATTTGCTTTACAAACTCTGAATTAGTCCTCTTCTTTGCAAATGTTCTCTTTTTTGTATAGAACTTTAATACATTGTATTTTTTATACATTAATGATTTATCTCTGACTGAATAATTTTTGCAACTTGATCGAGGTTGAGGTTCACTTAAGTCACTGCCTTAAGTGAATTTAGATCCCATTACAATAACTTTGACTATAGTCGCAGATGATATATCTTTGGCTCTCTTTCTTTTTTTCATAGTACTGAAAAAAGTTTAGTTCTACAGGTTTTTAATTTGGGATTGAAACAAGTGTTTTTATAATTAGAGTTTTATATTATAATTAGCCTAGGTTTTTTTATATTTAACGTTGTTAATTACAAATAGTATTCTTTTAAATAAATAGTAATATCCCATCCTAGGTGGGGAAAATATAATTTTTTTTCATTTGAATATTGCTTACCTATTTTCTGTTTGTATTTCCAGGGAATATTTTATTTTTTAAAATCAGGTGTTTTGTTTGTTTTTTAGCATACCTCCAGATAATCTCTCTATTCAGGAGTTTCAAAGAAATGAAAGCATTGATGTCGAGGTAAGGAAGCTATTTAAAACATTTTTCTGTCATTATTTGTGAAAACCAAATAGTAGAAATGTTGAAAGTTTAAAATTGCTAACAGAATAAGGTAAAAAAATAGGTGAAGGTTGAACCTGAAAGCATTAAAACTCTTACAGATTAAAGGTTGATTTTTAAAGCATTCACATTATAAAAAAATACTTCCTTAAGATTTCGAATAGTCTTGTGCTATATGCATGTTGTGTAGATATTTAGTTGGGTTCATTTAATAAGTTTTAAAACTAGGTTGATTTACTAAAATAAATAACATGTAGGTATTTTAAGTGTTTACTCTGTAATTTGGCAAGCTAGGTGACTTCCTTAAAGTCTCTTCATTTGTAATCGGCTGTAGATATAGCTTGCAGAATTATTAAAGTGTTTTTTAAATACTACATTTTGGGCTAGAGCGGTGGCTTGCATGCGCAAGTGCCCGAGTTCAAACCCCAGCACCACGTATACAGCGAAGTCTTGGAGAAATGAAGGCCACATGAAAAACTAAATAAAATTGATTCTTAAAAAAAATACTACAATTTGATGATTATAAATGGAATTTGAAGAAGCAGCTTTTTTAGCTGTGGATATTTTGTTGGTGGGCCTGTGGGATATTTTTTCTTTACGTGAAAGGAACTTTTAAATAAATAAAAGTATTTTAAAGTGTACATTTAAGAAGTTTAGGCATCATTACATCCATACAAAACATTGCCTTTTATGCTATTACTATATTAATACTTGTATGAACTTTGCTTTTTCATTAAAGGACAAAGTAGTAAATTAAATGCTAGAAATAAATTATTTGATCAAAATGAATACAACTTTAAATTCTCTTATACCTCATAGTTTCTTTTTATAAAAAAGTGATATAAATTTTAATTTGGGATATTTTGTCCTAACATGGATAGGTTTCATGTGCTGGCTGCGTTTTTTTCTATAGCTCTACTTAGAGTTATGCTGAAGATCAGCAGGAGTCCAAATTAAGTAATACCGTATTGAGTATTTTGTTACAAGATAGATAATAAAACAGAGACTAGTAGTCATCCTGTATATTAACACTGAAATGTTTATGTATTAAATATCAGGAGGGTCATTTAACTGATTTTCTTTTAAAATAAAATTTAAATTTTACTCTAGAAATTATGAGTCAGGCAGTCTCTTTTTAAAAAAATGCATTTGAATTTGTCCTTTTGTTGTAGGTAGTTCAGCTTATTAGCACTGAGATTCTACCTTATGCCAATTTTATTCCTAAGGAATTTGTTGGTCAGATAATGACTATGCTTAACAAGGGCTCAATACATTCTCAATCTTCTTCATTTACAGGTATGTTATTTCAATGATTTTTTTTAGGTATTAGAAAGTTTTGAAGTACCTTTGAAGAAACTGATATAAAATGTTTAATCCTCTGAGGTAAATATAAATTGGAGGATGGTAAGGTAATTTTTAGGAATGTGATATTAAACATTATAAGAGGAAATGTGAATATTCTGTGGGTATAGTTATAATTATAAGCTTATTAATTTAATGACCTAGCACTTATGGAATCCAAAAAAGACATTCAGGCTGACAAGTTATCAGTTTTGTGAGGTCATGGATGCCACTTTACCATGTTGGCTAACTTCTCTTGAATCTCACTTTTGTCATCTTTAAATGAAGAAATTATTACCAACCTCTTAGAACTATAAGTTGCAGAATTTGTCCATTGGGGAAGGAAAAAAATGATACCTTAACATTTATTAAGGGAACAACTGTGTACAAAATAGTATTCTAGACTAATATCAGTCTTCAAAATATTTCTTTGAGTATAGGTACCACAATATCATGGAAGGGCAAATGGAGTTAGTATGGTTGAAAAAATTTCCCATAATCTTAAGGCTAGAGGCCAAATTCATACTAAAAAAGAACTACAAGCTTCCTTCCATTATATCATTGTACCTTATTTGGGAGGTGATATATAAATGGTTTTGGGGAGAGTTTTTTTGTAATTTTTAAAATCTAAACCTCTTGTTACTTCTTAAATGTGATTATGACACCACAGTGTACTTTATCAGTGAGATGACGTAAAAATTGTGTATTTGTGTGATGTGTACTCTTAATCCTCAGAATTTTCTGGAGCTGTGACTAATATTTTGTGCTAAGTACTTTAAAGAACAGTTATGTATGCAGTCTGACCACTAGGTGTCTCCCATACTGCTTAATTTACATACTAGTTTTTTCCTAGCTGACAATTTGAAAACTGACCTGACCTGGTAACATTCAGGTTTAACAAACATGAGAATCAGAGAAAAAAAAATTTTTTTTTTACAGTAGTCAACTGTAATCCCAGCTGCTCAGGAGGCTGAGTCAGGAGGATTGCAAGTTCACGGCCAACCTTAGCAACTTAGCATGGTCCTAAGCAACTTAGTGAGAACCTGCCTCAAAATAAAAAATAAAAAGGGCTGGGGATCTAGCTCAGTGGTAGAGAATCCCTAGGTTAAATCCCCAGTCACAAAAACAATGTATATAGCCAGGCATGGTGGTACACATGTGTAATCCCAGGTACCCAGGAGTCTGAATTAAATTAGAATTGCAGGTTCAAGGCCAACCTGGGCAATTTAGTGAGACCCTATTTTAAAATTAAAAGCAAAAGAATGGGGATTTTAGCTCAGTGGTAGAGTGCTGCTGGGTTTAATTCTCAGTACCACCAAAAAAGAAAAAAAATATATATATATATATCACATATGTATAATTTTTAATAAAACATATTAAGAATTAGATATAAATATCCTAAACTAATTGAGGGTTGAGTTACCAAGATTTCTTTTTTTGGCAGTTTCTGATTATATATCTCTGTTTATAGCCCTAATTGTACCAAAACAAGAAAGGTACGTGGACATCTTTCCAAGGATTTTTGCCATAAGACACAAATATCTTCTGAGTTTTAACCTGGAGTTTTCTTTAAACATATACATACAGGGGGCTGGATTGGTTGCTCAGTGGTTACAGCACTTGCCCAGCATGTGTGAGTATGCGAGTTCGAACCCTAGCACCACATACACAACAAAGTCTCTCGGAGCAACGAAAGCCTCATGAAAAGCTAATTTAAAAAATTGATTCTATGTTTCTCTCTCTCTCACTGTCCCTCTCTCTTTAAAAACAAACAAACAAAAAGCATATACATACAGAGTCATTCCTTGGTAAACAAAGCCAATCTATAAACAAAGAAGTTCTAGTGCTCATATTGGCTCTCCAGTCTTTTTTTCTTTTTAAAGAAAGAAGGACTGTGAGAGAGAGAGAATCAATTTTTATTGAGTTTTTCACATGGCTTTCGTTGCTCTGACACTTAGTTGTATACATGGGTATACAGCCTTCACCCTTGACTCTCAGTAGCTGCTGAGGTTTGAACCCCTGTAACTTGTACATGCCAGGCAAGCACCATAACCACTGAGCCACTGCTCCAACCCCCAGGCTCTCCACTCTTAAATGTGATCTGACATCCAAAATTTCAGGTGGGAAAGAGAAAGACCAAAACAAATGAAAAGAAAATTAAAGAAACTGCCAGGAGTGGGGCACAGTGGCATACGCCTACAATCCCGGCAACTCAGATGGCTAACACAGGAGGATTACAGATTCAAAGCCAGCATCAGCAATTTAAGGAACCCTGACTCAAAATGAAACAAAAACTGGGGGATATAGCACCACAGTGATGGACTACCCCTGGATTCAATCCCTAGTAGCCCCCCAAAAAAAAGAAACTGGGAAGAAACAGATAAAATGCAAACCCATAGAAAACATAAAAACACAATAATAATTAGGATAGTTGAATAAAAGATTTTATACTTATGAAATAAAGTTCTGAAAAAGGAACAATAAAAATAACTCAAACGCTAAAAATGTGATAGCTGAAATAAGTTTAGTGAAATATTTGCAGAAAACATTAAGGAAATCATCCATAAAGTACAGCAAAAACAAAATGGACAATATAAGGAGAAAGAAAAGAAACAAATCCAGGCAGTCTAACTTCAGGCAGTAGATCTTCCCGAAGGAAAGAGCCAAGAAATCTAGGACAAAAAATTATCAAAGAAATAACTGAAGAATTGAAAAAATAAGCTACACACTAAAATTGGTCACTTAATTCCCAAAACATTGAAAGGCAAGACCCTCAAATGAGGCATGATATCAAAAATATTAAACTACCTAAGATAAAGAAAAGATCCTGAAAGATTTCAGAAAGAAAAAATTCCAAAATTGCATCAGAATTCCTAGTAGCAATACTGGATGTTAAAAGACATGAAGCAATGCATTTTTAAAAATTAACTATTTTTTTACAGTGCTAGAGATTGGTCCAGTGGCTTCAGGCATGCACACACTACCACTGAACTACAACCCCTGGCTCTTGAAGCAGTAGTTTTGGAATTATAAATGAAAAGGATTTTTAACATGAAGTTTCACACCAAGGCACACTGGTGGCCAGGTATAAGTACAGAGCACTAATTTTCAAATTTCAACATGTACTATAATGGAGGACAAGCTTATATTCTCAGATTTTTTTCTTCAATATGATTGGGATAGGACATGAGAATTCACATTGCTTTTTTTTTCTTTTTTTTTTAAAGAAAGAGGGACAGTGAGAGAGAGAATCAATTATATTTAATTTTTCATGTGGTATTCATTGCTCTAAGACTTTGTTGTGTACATGGTGCTGGGGTTTGAACTCACATACACATGCATGCCAGGCATAACTGCTGAGCCACTGCTCCAGCCCGGAGAATTCACATTTCTAATAAGTGCTGTTGTGATGCTAATGTTGCTGGGAACCACACTTTAAGTATCACAATATAAAATAATGACATTTTCAAAAGTACAGAGTCTCAAAATTTTTATTTTCCCATTCATTCTTGCTCAGGAAGCTACTTCAGAAAGTGTTCCATGAGCCAGGCACTGTGGCGCAAGCCTGTGATCTCAGCAGTTTGAGAGGGTGAGGTAGAAGGATTTCAAGTTTGAGGACAGCCTCAGCAACTAAGCAAGACCCTGTCTCAAAATAAAAAAGTCTAAAAGGCTGAGGATATAGCTAGATGGTAAAGCACCCCTGGGCTCAAATTCCCACTAGATAAACAACCAACCAACCCCTCCCCCCCCAAAAAAAATCATGAAAACCAAGGAGTAAAGCAAAGAAAATGCAGGGCATGAGATCTAGGAGATGAGATACAGCATGAGGAAGAATGGAAACAATTCCCAGAGTGGATGGCCAAAGACTACTTTTAGTTTGTGGCTAGACAGCATGACTAGAAGACAACTAGTCCAGACTGGAGCAGAGGTCATATTCCAAAAAAATGTTGCTAAGAGAGGGGAAGAGAGAGAGTGATTATTGCAAGTTTGGCCCACAGAAAATAGTTCTATTGAGAAGTATTTTGTAATCTTATTGTAGGGTATATCAAGATTTAGATAAGAATAATGTTGAGTAGAAGTGACAAGGTTGGACAGACTTGCCTTATTTTCAGTCTTGCAAGGAGGAAAATTATTCATTATTTTAATATATGTGTATGCTATTAGCGAAAGGTTGGTCATAGATGCCTTTGCTCAGATTGAGAATTTCTTTCCATTTCTAGTTGGCTAGAGTTGTTATTGAGATATGTTAATTTGACTTCTTATTAACCATCAAAAATTGTTAATTTTGCAGAAGCAGAGATCGATATTCGTTTGAGAGAAGAATTTTCTAAAATGTGTTTTGAAACATTGCTGCAGTTTTCCTTCAGTAATAAAGTCACAACACCTCAAGAAGGCTACATCTCACGAATGGCACTGTCAGTGCTTTTGAAGAGGTCTCAGGATGTACTACATCGCTATATAGAAGATGAACGATTGAGTGGTAAATGCCCTCTTCCAAGGTGTGTTTTATTTTATTAAAAGAAATGTACTAATGTCATAATAATAAAAAAAAGACAGCTCTGAAAACCAAGTGTTTTCATAAGTGATCCAAACTAATCTGAGGGTGTTTATACTTTTATTTATTTCATAGAGAATAAATATTCAATGGTTTCACTATAGATAAATTAATGTGTTTTATTATGGGGTGGTTTTTCAGACGCCTTTTGGAGGTTAATTACTGTATGAAGTATGTACCAGATTACTTTTTTGAATCTGAAAAAATTTTGAATTCCTAAATATGTCTTCTGTCAAAGATTTCTGGATAAGAACTTATAAGCACATGATCTTATTTCTCTAAAGTGAAAATAATAGATAAATTACTTGCTAGGAACATGTTTTACAGTCATTTCTAGGTTTCTTTCTATATTAGCAAGCCATATCTTAGATATTCTTTTCATTTAGTCTGCTTATATAAACCTAAACTGATCTCATTTATCCAAGTTGTATCAATGGAAGGGGTTCTAGGCCTTTCTGCTAAGCCAAAGCTAATCAAAATTGGTGTATAGACCAGAACTCATTAAAGGATGCAGTCACGGATTAGGATTGGATGCTGGGTATGATGACGCCTGCCTGTGATCTCAGCTACTTGGGAGCCTGAGGTAGAAGGATCACAAGTTCAAAACCACCCTTAGCAACTCTTGCTAAGCATATTTAGCAAGACCCTATCTCAAAATAAAAAAATAAAGTGCTGAGTGTAACTCAGTGGTAAAGTGCCCCTGGATTCAATTCCCAGTACCAAACATAAGTAAATAAAGTATAGTTGAATTGCAACTCTGATTTTTTAATGTAAAAATTAAAGGTGAAGTCAAAGCAAATGAAGCAGAGAAAAAATAATGTGGAAAGAGAAAATTATCAAAAATCAGGCAAGAGTTAGGAAAATAACTGTGATTTCCGTCTCATAAGGTACTATTGGAGAGGCAAATCGCTAGCCTTAAATCTTTGTATACATTCTTATGTACTTATTAGAAATTTTGAAATTTAGAATTGACCTGTCAAAGGATACAAACATTTTAAAGCTTTTGATAATTATTACCAAATTGCCTGCCAGAGATTTAACTAGAAATTCACATTTTCCGGAAGTATAGATATATGAGCTTTCCTTAATTTTTAGCATTTTAAAATTATTTACCATTTGTCATTTACTTTCCTTTTCTACTTGAAGAATGAAAAACAGTCATATAATAACTTACTTTTTTATTTAATTACAAATGCTTACTAGCCATTCATAAGTCTTCTTTCAGGACCCAGTATATTTTACATTTCTAGAACATAAGTTATAAATCTTCATATTCAAATTTATATGTAAAAACATTGCATAGGTAGGTGTCAGTAAATTAGTTATGGGCATGATTAAAAATTGATCATTCATGGGGCTTGAATGGTGGCTCGGTAGTTATGGCACTTGCCTGGCATGCGTGAGTATGCAGGTTCAAACCCCAGCACCATGTACACAACAAAGTGTCTGAGCAACAAAAGCAGCATGAAAAACTAAATAAAATTGATTCTCTTTCTCTCTCTCTCACTATCCCTCTCTCTTTAAAAAGAATTGATTATTCAAAATTGATTTCTGAAGTGTACTTGGAAATGCAATAATAAAGATGCTTTGGGGAGCTAGAGTGGTGGCTCTGCGGTTACGGCGCTTGCCTGGCATGTGCAAGTACGCGAGTTCAAACCCCAGCACCATGTACACAATGAAGTCTCGGAGGAATGGAGGTCACATGAAAAACTAAATAAAAATTGCTTCTCTCTTTTTCTCTCTCACTGTCCCCTCTTTCTTAAAAAAAGAAAAGAAAAAAAAAGATGCTTTGGGTGATTTTTATTAGATTATAATATAGTGTTTGATTTCAAAAAGCATCTTTTCCTTCTTGTTTTTATGGTCTGAGTATTTAAACTACTACCTTTAAATTGAACCCTATTTATTGGTGTCCTGTGAAGTTATATTGTGTCATTTTGCTTGTTGCAATATCATTAAATTTTCTAAAAAGCTACATTGCAGCACAATAAAATACTTTCTATGCTTAGAAAGAAGGCTTGAAATAAATAGTGCCCTGTCTTAGTATTAGAAAAGTCCTATCAATAGAATGAAAACACAAACTCATATCAAGAATAAGTAGGGTAAAAAAAAAAAAAAAAGAATAAGTAGGGTAAAGGAGACCATAAGCAGAACAGGTTTATTTCCTTCAGGAGAAAGAAGGGAATCAAGCTATTCTTGTTGATCCTGTACTCCCAAATCCATTCTTTGTTGCTAATGTCTCCATTTAGTGCCATTTTAGAATTGATTTCTAGCAGGTTTCTTGTTTGTACATTAGAAAAATTAAGTGTCACTGCAGTTTTGAATTTTGTCACAGCATGGTAAAATATGTACCAGGTGGTAATAATGTTGTTTCCATTTAACATTTGACAAATTTCTTATGCAAATTAGTTTAAAACAAACAAAAAAACTATCATAAAGATTTTAAAAATCATATAAAATATTTTAAGTAGTTATGTGAAATATCTTACATATAAATTCAGATTTGCATGAGTATATTACCCTTTTATATTGACAATTTATAGTAAGAATAACTACAAATCAAATTTGCTCACTGAAATACATGACTTTTCCTTTTAAAAGAATTTAAAACTCACATTAACTTTGAATTATATTGTGTTCAGTGTTTTTTCCGAAGTACATCTGTACAAACCTTGCAAGACTCACACATACACATACATGTAGTGTATTTTAAATCTTGATGGAAATCATTTCCCATCTCTTTTAGGCAACAAGTAACAGAAATCATATTTGTCTTAAAAGCAGTCAGTACTCTCATTGATTCACTTAAGAAAACTCAGCCTGAGAATGGTAAGTGCTTAGAAACTCAGTTTTCCTAAAATTCATGACATTTATGTTCTATTTGTGATGTCTTTTTGTATTTAAATGAATTTTAGGAACATAAGAGCTACTAGACTTTTTTTCCTCCAGTTCTTATGACAGCAAAACATTAAGTCCGGGGCTGGAGTGGTGGCTCAGCGGTTTCGGCGCTTGCCTGGCAAGCACGAGGACCCGGGTTCAAACCCCAGCACCACGTACACAACTAAGTGTTGGAGCAGCTAAGGCCATGTGAAAAACTCAATAAAGTTGTTTCTCTCTTTCTCTGTCTCTCTCACTGTCCCTCTCTCTTTGAAAAAAAAAAAAAAAACATTAAGTCCATTAGGTGTCAATTAAGTAAAATTAATTTGTAACATTTTGTCTTCTCTTTCTTTTTTTTTTAAATAGTCCAGGTTAGGGATTTAGCTCAGTGGCAGAGGGCTTGCCTAGCCCTCGCAAGGCCCTGAGTTCGGTCCTCGGCCCTGAAAAAAAAAAGTCTGAATTTAAGGTGTTGCATAGACAATTCATATTTCATATATTTTTAATGTAGAAGATCATTAATATTTGGGGTAATAGGTGAAGGGAATATTTTGATCCTCTAGTTTTACTGATTTACTTTATAAACATAGTTGTATAAATAACTTCAAGTCATTTTTATAGTTCTTTCTCATTTATTTTCCTTTCTGTTACTCATTCCTATTTAGTCCATTCTTTATGTTATTGTCAGAAATTATTTTTCTAAAGTACAGCTTTGATCATTCATTTCCCAATCCCATCAAAACACAATACAAACTTCCTTTTCATTTACCATTGCCTACAAAATTGCTGAATACCAGTCTAACTCCATTCTATTAATGCTTTATTTCCCACCAGATTTTATTTACCCTGGTCTCCCACTAAGATAAAATTCTCAATCTTTTTGAATATTCTCAACCTTTTGCTTCTTTGGTTGTACTGCATACATGCACCTAATTCAAATACTGCCCCACTTTTACACCTTGTTATTAATTCCTTAAAGGTAAATTATTTCTCTTTTCAGTGAACTTCACAGCACTTTTATGTTATTTTGTCTTTGAGCACTCTATTTGTATTGCAGTTGTACATATACATGACTCACCTACCCTTAATCTTTTAAGCTTCTTGAGAGACTTTTTGGACTATGTTTTGTTCCACTTTGAATCCTCTACAGCATTGCTTCTCCAAATGTGATTGGACCAGCCACTGGTCTTTTGTGAGTTTGTTACTAGTCTAGGACAATATAAAGAGCTGACACCAGAATATACATCAACGGCATCACTAAACACACTGGTTCAGGTGACATTTTTAAAACAGAAGACTGTTGGGTGAACCTAGAGTGATGGTTCAGTGGTTTGAGTGCTTGCCTGGCATGCATGAGGGCACAGGTTCAAACCCCAGCACCACATACACAATTTAGTGTGTCAGAGAAACAAAGCCCAGATGGAAAATAAATAAAATTAATTCTGTCTTTCTGTCCCTCTCTCTTCCTCCCTCCCTCTCTCTTAAAAAAAAAAAAATTGTTGGGACTGAAGCAGTGGCTCAGGTTGGAGTACTTGCCTGGCATGCACAAGGATCTAGGTTCAAACATCAGAACCACATACACAACTAAGTGATGGAGAAACAAAAGCTAGATAAATGAATAAAATTTATTTTGATTCTCTTCTCTCTCTCTCTTTCCTTGTCTCTCTCTAAAAAATAAGACTGTGAAAGAGGAAAGCAGTGTGTTGATGTACATTCTGGCACAAGCTCCTCATATTTTAGTAGACCAACACGTTAAGCAGCATTACTCCCACCCCATGCCACCCCCAACCCTTGTGATGCTAGAGACCAAATCCAGGGTCTCAAGCATGCTAAGCATGCTTGATGCTATTGAACTACATTGCTAACCTTAAGCAGCATTACTTTTTAAGATTTAAGAATAAAGGAGATTTCTAGTAATTGATGAATAATTCAATGGCAAGATACTTACTCCTGTCAACTATTATAAAGGAAATATGTATTTTTCTGATTTTAGGATTCACCCATAGGAACTGTGGCCTAGACAAAGTATTATACTAAAGCTTAAGAGGCAGTATACTACTGGGCTAGGTGCCATATGCCTGTAATCCCAGTAACTCAGGAGGGTGAGACAGGAGGATCACAAGTTCAAAGCCAGCCTCAGTAACTTAGCAAGACCCTAAACAACTTAATGAGATCCTGTCACAAAATAAAAAATAGGCTAGAGATGTGATTCAGTGGTTGAGAGCCCCTGGGTTCAATCCCCGGCACAAAAAAAAAAAAAAAAAAAAAAAAAAAGTGCTGAGTGCTTGTATTCTTCAACCCAAAGGCTGGAATTCTAGGAGAGAGGAGTGAAAGGTAGGAGCATTATCCCGCTGAGCTTCCTCTCCAGCCCTTTTTATTTTGTATTTTGAGACAGGATCTTGCTAAATTGATGAGACTGCATTGAACTTGGGATCCTCCTGCCTTGGCCTCTCAGAGTCCCTGGAATTATAGGCATGTGCCACCGCACCTGGTTAGATTTCAATTTTCTTTAAAAACAAAACAAAATTGGAGTTTTAGAGAAAGAAAACCATGCAGTGACTTCCTAGAGACCAGTAATATTTTTATTAGATTGCAAAATAGAATCTAAATTCTGAAAAATGTATTATATTTAAGGCATAAATAGAAAATTCTCTTATTTTCTGTTTTATTGCCAGAAATGTACTAAATATAACCAGTATATTTAAATGCAGAGTATTTTTATTATTTTGTATGACTGTTAGACAATTATTGAGAACTTAACCAGAATACATATAAAGTGAGGAAAGGGAGGGAAAACTCAATAACTTTTTTACAAAACCAATGGGCCATTGATAGGTTGGTGTAATAATTATAGATGTTCTAAATTAATTTTTAAAATTGAGAGAATTAGAATTATTCCTATGGGCATATGAAGTGAAATTTAAACCTAATCATAAATGATAATGATATTTTAACACATTAGAAAATTATGATAAACCTCATTAAGAAACAGAAAAAGAGGGGCTGGAGTGATGACTTAGTGGTGGCTCAGTGGTTACAGTGGTTGCCTGGAATGCACAAGGATGTGGGTTCAAACCCAGCACCAGGCGATGTGGGGGTAATTCTTGTTTAAGAATATATGTATTTCATATTGTTATTTTATATGCATTTTATGATTGTACAGTAACTCAACTCCTTAATAAAAAATAAAAAAAAAATCCTAGCACCACTTACACAATGAAATGTCAGAGCAATGAAAGTCATATAAAAAAAAACTAAATAAAATTGTTTCTTTCACTCTCTCACTTTCCCCCTCTCTCTTTAAATAAATAAATAAACAAATAAATAAAATAAATCAGAAAAAAGAAGATAAGAATGTCAGGTCTTCCCAAGGAAAAATGTTAGATTGCTCATAAGCCATCCACTCATTATTGTTTAAGAGTTTTTTTAGTGGAAGGGAGGCATTTTTTATTTTTTGTTTGGAGGGATTTTTTAATCATTTTACATGGCCTTTATTTAATATTCAAATAGGTAAATGCATTTATACATAAATATAAAAAAGCTCTAAAGAGAAAAGTTTTAAGATGATTTGCCCCCATTCCTTACCTGCCCAGTTATTTGCTTATTACAAGAAATCATTTTTATATTTTGGGGTCCCTCCAGAAGTTTGTTATGTAAATGTAAAATACACATTCCAGTACTCCACCTGCATTTTGTACAAATAAATATGAACAATAGCCCCATATCATACCCTCTGTTCTGAATTTTTTTCTTTTAATTAAAAGAATTCATGGAGAGTATTCCATATCAATACATACAGGTTTTTTATTCTGATATGAAATCCAAAGTCCCCACAGAGATTTATGGTAGGATTTTACAAATATTATAATTTAAGGAATTTGAGTAGCTTCCCCTAAGTTTTATTTAAATTGTCATTTTAATGCATTTCTGTGTTTACCTATAATAAGCCAAGAATTATGTTGGTCAGTTGACTCTCCATCTGGGCAATCTAAGTAGATTTCAATCTATATAATTGTGTACTAAATGATGAATGTAAGGTTTCCCAGAAGTCAACTGGAGCAATCTCTTTTAAACTTTTCTAGACCAGTGTTATTTAACCTTTTCCTTTTTGGTTTCTTTTCTGTTAATCAGCAAAATTCTTTTTACAAATGAAATATGATATGGATTCCCAACATGTATATGTAAAACAGATAAAAGCAGAACAGCTCTAGTCTGACATTCCCTACCCTCACCACTACTCTTCAGCCCCATTCCCCTTTTCCTCTTCCCACCTCTAACCTGAGAAAACTGCTTTTGGGGAAAAGAGGTTTAATGAACAGGTCAGCATTTTAAAAGATATATACTAAGAAGTCTTTGAAATGAATGATATTTTTTATTCTTTTTACATTACAGTTGATGGGAATACCTGGGCACAAGTAATTGCCTTATACCCAACTTTAGTAGAATGCATCACCTGCTCATCTTCAGAAGTATGCTCTGCACTTAAAGAGGCACTAGTTCCGTTTAAGGATTTCATGCAACCACCAGCATCCAAAGTTCAAAATGGAGAATCTTGACCAGCTATAATATACTCAAAGAAGGAAAAAATATCCTAAAGAATGTTTGCTTCTGAGTCTTCTGTAAGAAGGACATTTCTTACTACTAATGATTCTTGGCAGCTGTTGCTTGCCTCCTTTAAACTGTAATTACCTGAGTCTAGTAGTTCATATTACAAGCTTACACATCAACGAAGGCTCCTGAATGAGTAACAGTGCAAGCCTTGAATAAATTAAACTGATGAAAGGGATAGTTGATGCTATAGCATAGCTGCTACCTTATCTTCAGTTGGTGATTTAAAAGTGAGCTTATGTACAGTTTGTGGTGTATGTGTTAATGATGTACTTTTTAAAAAGAAAGAAAAGATATTTCAGTTCAGTCAGATTTATTAGGCTGGTGTTTTTGCACCCTTTTTCAGGTACAAAATTGTACTAAGATTTTATGCAAGATTGTACTGTAACATTCCATATTATCTACAACCAGCCTTTGTAAACAAAGGGAACTGATATACTTGTGTGTAAAATAAATGGTACAGTTCTGTATAAAATAGTTGCATTTATTGTTTAAATTCTAAAAATATTGATAATGTTAAATGCTTGAAGCTATAATTATTATTAATACATAATTGTTTGCTTACATTTTTACTTTGCCTTCTTATGCAGCAAATACGTTTACCATGTAATCATACAGTTAGCTTCTCACTTATTTTAAATGTATTGTTAGTGACCATTAAAGCTCCAACATGAAGGGTCATGTGAACCCAGCAGCAGTTTGATTTGCTGACTTTGCAACTTTGAAACAGGTTAGATTTAATACATTGAGATAATACAGCACTATGACTCTATCATACCTCATTTCTTTATCTCTCCAAGCTCTCTCTTAAGTCTGCTTTTATATTTGCTGTCTGATTTTTAAAAACTTTTCATATTTTATATTTCTACTGATTTTTTCCCTTGTGACTAACATTTGTCACTGTGTTTAAATTATAACCCAGGCAAAATGATTTCAGATTTCCCAAAATTTTGCCTGTGAGATTTTGTTCATTTCAAGTGCTTCATTTTGTAATGTCTTCACAGGAAGGAAAATAACTATAGTATCCCACACATATAAAATGTGTGTATGTATTACAAAACAATGACGAGTATATTTTTGGAAATAGTCGAGCATTTAAAAGTATAGTAAACTTACTGTCATGGAGTAAAATGATAATTTTGTTTCACTGTCCTATCCCAGTGAAGAAGAAAAGTGCTCTTGAGTACATTAGTAACTTGTTTCTTTAAAAACTTTGACCTAGCTCACTGTAACTTTTATTTAATATGTTATGCTATTATAATATTTTTCTTCTGAGTTAAATTTTCATAGTCACTTTAAGACATGAAGATGTTTAAAGTAATGATTATTCATAAGAAATAATTATGGCCTTGCTATTATTTTAGTGTACTGGAAGGATTTTTATTTTAATAGAATTGATAGATTTCAGCCCCTCCAGAATAATCTTAAAATTGCATGGAGATGTTAGAACTAAGTAATGAAGGTACAGTTTTGAGTCTCTTGTAATTTTGTAATTATTTAATTTGCACTAGAATCTGTAAACATAGGAAGGCCTTGTTTTTGAGGGAATATTTTTATTTATATGAATCAATGAATTTCTATTTTATTATTTCACCTGATATTAAGGTAAAATATGGTATTTCATAGATTATGCTTTCAGCGTTTTCCTTAAAGTTGTGGGGAGGAAAATTACTCAAGCTGTTATTTAATTTTCTATATTTGAATATTGAAAAATACAAATATCACTGATAAAGTATTGAAATGGAATAACAAGGTTAGTGTACCATTTCAGTAACATGTTAAAAATATTGCCATGAATTTACATGAAGTAAAAATATGTCTATTTTTGAGAAATAACAGATCAGTTGCAATCTGAATGATTATTCTCCAGTAAAGATTAAATATGAGTCAAGGGTATATAAGATCCATTTATATAAACTGAATAATTTGAGATAATGCTTTTTAGCTTTCAAAACTGATACTATTCTCTACAGTTCAAAAACACATTAATGGGATGAATGTGTTAATGCCGTAATCAGTGCCAGTCTTGGTGTCAAGCAAGTAGGCTGCCCCCTTGGTAGAATAATTGACACTTTTCCTTAGCAATCTCTTACAACTGTCCACGAGTCACTACCAGCAATTCATGCCCTTGAGTCAAGCATTCCTCTAGACTGCATTTTCTAAAATATCCTGATTCCTGGGAGGTTAACACATTGACCTCGTCTTTTTAGTATGAATTGGATTCTTCAGTAACTAGAAAAACTAGGTTGTTTGAAATTACTAGATGGCAGGAGATTCAAAAAGGAAGCTCCCATAACTGCGTTCATTTTGTTGCACAAGTGAATATATAACTGGTTCTTGAAGCAGTAGTAATAATGTCTTCTGGGATACATATTAGAAATATAAACTGTTTTAAGCCTCATGTGATCACTTTTTGTCACTGACAGTGCCTGTTATATAGATTGCTGGAAAACGGACATATGCCAACATTTGGATGATTAATAAGGTTCTTTTCTGTTGTGTCCTTTATAAATACTGTTTTTAGTTTCCAACATTAGCATTGCCAAGAAAGAAAAGGTCATTTTGTCGTGTCTCATTCAGTATTTCTTAATAACTAGTGTTAAAAATTTTGTTAATATTATTATATCATTCATGAGTAACATTTATTAGGAGCCTGTGTGATTCCAAAAGGAGGGAAAATGCTATGAAGTCTGGCTTAAGACTTTATTTTTAACTTGATTACATAAATAGCTAACATGGTTGGTTTTTTTTTTTTTCCCTTAGGGAGAGAGTGGGAGGAAGATAATCAATTTTATTTTTTTCATCTGGCCTTTGTTTCTCCAACACTTAGTTGTGTTTGTGGTTCTACTGGGATTTGAATCCCAGGTCCTTGCACATGTCAGGCAAGTACTCCAACTACTAATCTACCACTCCAGCCTGTTGTTTCTCTCCTGTTTTACTCCCTATTGTTACTGATTCAACTTTTGCTACATTCTTTAAATTGTATATAGCAGCAGAAGGAAGAGATGAACAATTTAGTGTACAAATTTTGTCCTGGATGATTAGCTTTTGGGGGGACAGACAGGTACCAGGGGCGCTCTACCACTGAGCCACATCCCCAGTGCATTTTTTTTTTTAAACCTCACACATCATTGTGGCTTATTAGACAAGGGATAGTGGGGCTGGAGCGGCGGTTCAGCCGTTAAGTCACTTGCCTGGCATGCACGAGTACGTGAGTTTGAACCCCAGCACCACGTACACAACAAAATGTTCGAGGAATGAAAGTCACATGAAAAACTAAATAAAATTGCTTTTCTCTTTCTGTCTCTCTCACTGTCCCCTCTTTCTTAAAAAAAGGGGGGGGGGATAGTGAAGCACACTGTAGTCATGCCCTAACACAGCTATAATTTCTGGGATGAGCCATTTGAACATTGTGAAACTTACATATAAGCACAGTACTGAACGTGAAATTTTAATAGAAACATGACATAAATCATTAAATATATCTGCTTTACCTGAACAGCTAGCTGCCTGTTCATTCCTGTGTTCTTTCTTTCTTTTTTTTATTAAGGAGTTGTTATACAAACATAAATGCATATAAAGTAAACAGTATGATATGCATTTGATCCTAATCCAGAGTTTCCCCCACATTGCCCACACCCCACTCTCTTCTATATTTCCTCCACATTTTTTTATTTTATATTTTGAGACAGGGTCTCACTAAGCTGCTTAGGGCCTTGCAAACTTGCTGAGACTGACTTTTGAACTTGCCATCCTCCTGCCTCAGCCTCCTGAGTTGCTGGGATTACAGGGGTGTGCCATCTGGCCTGGCTCTGGATGATTAACATTTACTTAAAGTTGCAAGCCATTAACAACTATGTTACATGTTTCTCATATTAAGAATGTTTTGTTGTTTACCACATTTGGTACCAGTAGTCCTAGGTGAAAGTTAAGAAACTGAGAATAAAATAGCATAAATTATTGAACAGTGCTAGAAAACAGCTGAAAAGTATAGTTTGTATTAATGAAGCGGTCATTATTACATTGATGTCAATGAATAGCAGTGTAGTTATTGTATGATGACTAATACAACCTCCCCTCGTAGAAAAATTCAGATGGGCAACTGAATCCTTAAGAGATTGGTGTAGGGGGATGGAGCAGTGGCTCAGTAGTTATAGTTATGGCGCTTGCCTGGCATGTCAGAGGATGCATGTTTGAACCACAGCACCACATATTCAATGAAACATTGGAGCAATGAAGCCCACATGAAAAACTAAATAAAAATTGGTTCTCTCACTGTCCCTTTCTCTCTTAAAAAAAAAAAAAAAAACAGAAGAGAGATTGCTATAGGTAGAATCTGTCTAGCCAAGGCAGAACGCTTTCAGGAATCAACCTGTGATTACCCCAGAAATTACTAGAAGTTTAGAAGCTCTGGAATGGATCAAAGTCCAGGCCCAACTTTGGGGACTAAAGTGTTTTTGTTTGTTTATTAATAGAAACCTACCACAGATACGGACAAAAGTGCTCTCTTTGAAAGGCTTGCCAGTAGCTTGGTATGTTCCTTAGATTTCAGTACTTGGTAGATTTGGCATTTTGGCAGATATGAAGATTTGTGCAAAGTACTACATTTTATTATTCTGTGTTGCTGGTTCATATTTACATTATTCATGAATTTTGCTTTGTTTAAAAAAATCATTTGTGAGAATAAGAATTCAAACCACATGGTATGTTATCAGTTTATAGGTAAATAGTTTTTAATATTTCATGACCACTTGGTTTAGGCTTTTTTGTACCTCTAGAAAGTAGAGCAATGCTTTCATTTTGAATGAAAAGTTTTTATAAATTGGAAAAAGAAAGGTAATATTGTTATGTCTTGATTTATATGCTATATGCAGACCACTTCAGAGGAGTTAGATAAAATAAATTTCTCATAAGTCCAGTAATTCTGAATGTACTAGTAGTGTTGACTTTTTTTAAGGACATGTGGTGAGACCTTTTTATGAATCTGAATACAATTAGTAAATCTTATGTAAATGTAAAGCCGCGATAAGCTGAGATTCTGCCTATTTGTCTTTAAACAGCATGTTAGCTTCTCAAGATTCTCTCTTTTTTTTTTTTTTTAACAGTACTGTCCATTGAACCCAGCTTCTTGTACATGCTAGGCAGTGCTCTACCACCAAGCTATATCCCCAGCCCTTTTCATTTTGAGATAGGGCCCAAAGTTGTTGATACAGGTCTCAAACTTGTGATCCTCCTGCCTTAGCCTCTGGAGTTGCTGGGATTAGAGGAATGTACCACTGTGCCTCGCTCTATTTCTTATTTCTTTTTTTTTTAATTTTTTATTAAGGAGTTGAGTTATTGTACAAGCATAAATGCATATAAAGTAACAATATGATATGCATAAATTCTTAAATCAGAATTATCTCCAACATTGCCCACACCCCAGTCTCTTGATTCTTCTATATTTTGCCCCTACAAGCGATATAAATGCTTAGATTGTGAATTTTCCAGAATTGAATAATTGCATAAGTATTGTTTGGATTCTCAGGGGTAGAGTATGCTATATTGTTGATTGTCTCCCTCTATTTCTTATTTCCAAAGCAGATGTTATAAGTTGCTGCATCTTAGAGAAATAATGCACAACGTGAGTTTGGAGTTGATTTTATGACATTCTTAGGGTAATTATTCCAGCCATATTATATTCTAAGAGATTTTTGTGTGTTTTCCTATTCTTAAGCATTACTTTTTTTAAAAAGTTATGTGTTTACCTTTTCCTCTTGATTTCTCTTTTCATTCTTTTATTCCTTGTCCTTTCTCATTCTATTCTTCCAGATTTCACTTCCACTTGATTAAAAGAAGCAGAACTATTAGTAGTAGAACAACTGCTGACTGCCTTCCTATTAAATAAGGTTTTCTAAGTACCTTCTACTTTGCCCACTGTTCACTTTTTGCAAAAGTGAAGTTCCCCTGCCGTTTCAAAACAGTCGAACAAGTTCAAGTGATTGGTTACTATAGCTCCTACTGTCTTTCTGAATCCGCAGGATGCAGCAACCAAGATGCTCACAAAATGGGATTCAATAAACATGATGGATTCAACATCTAAATTTGGAATCAATCACGTTTTTGCTGTGATGTGAACAGAGTTGATGCCAGTTTTCTCAAAAAGGAACACTTAAAATCCATTTACTTGAGGGTTTTTGTTTGTGTTTTTGGTCTTTGGGGAAGGTCTTTGTGTTTTGAAGGTGGGTGCTTTGAACGATTTTATGTTGTCTAAATATTACTTATTGATAATATTGGTGCTGTCTACTTTTAGGAGGACTTAAGGCAGCATATTGTCCCTATATTTCATCCATTTGTTTTTCTGTTACAAAGCAGTAATCCTGTGGAAGACCTAGAATATTATAGTTTTTGTCTCTGAGTCTTTCCAGAGTATGTTTGCTATCCATGTGTTTGTTGCTTCTGGTAATGGACACTGAAAACATTCCCAATTGTGCTATAGAGTTGATTCAAGTCCCTAAGATAAGAACAAGGAAATTACTGAATTTTGAGACCATTTTCAGTTGCTGCAAATGGTGTTATATTAAGTGATATTTTAGACTAAAAGTCAGTAAATAGTGCAGCCAAGAAAGATCTCCTAAACCAGGCCTTTATTTGGAAAACAATTGCAACATAATAGCAAGTGCTTCTTGTTTTACTAGATAGAAAAATCCAAAGCTACAATATTGCAGCCTTACTCTTTTTATCTGGGGGGGTATGAATATATGTGTGTGTATATATATATACACACACACACACACACACACACACATATTCATATAGCTTTAGCCTCAACTGTGTAAATTTTGTTAGCCTTCCAGCTTTTACTACCTCTGTGTCATAATTTTAACACCTAACATACAACTCCCATCTCTTAAGGCAGTTACCATATGGTGTTTATGTCAGACGATATATTTATCTAACTTTGTGAATTTTTTTTTAGTTCCCAGTACAGCTCTTAAAAGTAACACCACTGTTGTTATACTTTCTCTTGATAATCTGAATGTTGTTGAGATGTATCAGTTATATATTATAATCTCTGGGCCTCAAACTCAAGTTTTCTTTGTAGTCTAGGATAGATTTTTACAAAAGCTGCATTGTTATAACTGATTATATAGATCCTTAATTTGCTTTACAGTTACAACCAAGCATGATTCTAGGTTTTTAGTTCTGTCCCAGCAGTACTAGTTTTCTCATTGTAAAGTAAAATCATAATTTATTTGATTTCTTCTTCAGATTTGACAAGTGATTCATTTTTACTTTAATATATCTTGTGTTTGCTTTTTCATCTCCAATAAGTTCCAGATATTGACACCCCACATCATTTGACTATTTAAAGACATTAGTAATTTTCCCAGTGTGGTGTTGCACACCCGTAATCCCAGCTAACTCAGGTAGCTAAGGCAGAAGGATCCTGAGTTCCAGGCCAGACCCAGCAATTTAGAAGGACCCTCTTTCAAAATAAACATTGTAAAAAGGGCTGGGATGTTGCTCAGTGGTACAGTACCTCTCGGTTCAATTTCTGATACTGTGAAAAAGGAAAACAAAACAAAAAAGCTTTATTATTATACATAATCATTGTAGTGCTTAAGTGCCACGTCTGCAGCCAGACTTAAATTCAAATCTCATCTCTTTGATTTATCAAATAGAAGACCTGAGTATGTTAAATAACCTGTTTTGGTTTTCTCATCTATGCAATGGCAGTTAATATTTAACACAAAGTTAAATTTAGAGTGTTAAATTTAGAATTTAGAGTGTTGTAAAGTGTTGGGTTTGGCACATGGTAAATTTTACATAGTAACAAATATTTGGCACACACAATTCAAGAAATAGGTAAAAAAAAAATCCATACCTTCCCATGCCATGATAAGAACTTATTTTTTGCCACCAACTATTAACAATCTACTGTGTTTTCCTTACTTGGTCCTAGTTATGTGACAGTTATTAGGGGCTCTCAGGTGTTGCTCGTAGCTTAGTTGGGGAAGTCACATACCTAAAATAATATGAACACAAGACTATATAATCAATCACTGATGTGTCATTAACAACATTGTTGCTCCTATTTTATGTTTGACTATATCAATGTACAGTTTTGCAGGAAATACCTTTAACAACTGTGCCAGGTACAGTTGAAGAGAAGATCACAAGCGAAATGTTGCCTAGTCATCTCTGGTTCAGGTTAAGAAAAAGAAATGGGGATGTAGCTCAGGGGTAAAGTGCCTCTGGGTTCAATCCCCAGTGCAAAATGAAGGAAGGAAAGGATCAGCGGTGGGGACAGAACTTAAAATGAACCTTAATGTATTGGTCAGTAGATATCCCATGGATCTAAAGGATTTTGCAGGGTCTTTTAGGCAGTACAAGTGAGAAGACACATCTGAAGTAAGAGGAAAGCGATGGTACATTTTGGTGTGCGAAACAGGTTAGCTGTGAGGGATTGAGCCCAATCATGAAATTTCTTGAAAGTTAAGCAAAATACTGTATATGGCACAGGTTTAGAGGTTAATAACCAGTTATGATACCAAGAAAGATAAACTTGCAGCTATAAGTTATGGAATATAGAAAATATGGAGCAGAGAAAACTAAGCTGTTCCAAATTTTCCTGACTATGTGATGATAATTAGCCAAGGGTGGTCACATTGGGAAAGAATTCTTAGATTCATATATAATGGGTGGAGGAAAATAAGAGTTGATGGTGATAGCACACTGGTGTCAGCACTATCAAAAACAGGTTAAACGTGGAAAGGAATCTAAGTGATAGTGTAATGGCTTGACTAAATTTAGTTGGAAATTTTATTGGTCTAGCGAATCTATACACTTTAGACCAAACAAGTGTTAAGTGGCCAGTTAAAATCCCATGCCATTATGACAAATGAATTTGCTATGGTGCAAGATAATGTGACCCACTATGAATTAACAGGAAGAGTGGTGTGGCAGCACCACCATTCCTTATCAAGAGAGCGTGGTGTGGGCTGGAGTGCTGGCTCAGCGGTTATGGCACTTGCCTGGCATGCTCCAAGATGTGGGTTTGTACCCCAGCATCATGTACACAACGAAGTGTTGGAGCAACGAAAGCCACATGAAAAACTAAAGTTCTATCACTGTCCCTCTCTCTTAAAAAAGGTGTGAATTTTCTATATTTTTTAGTAAGCATCATTGTGATAGTTGAGTTTATGCTTTGTTAAGTAAAGCATTTAATTCCAAGTGTTATACGTACACACATTAAACATTAAACAAATTCATAAATATTATTTGGAAATAGTTCTGGCAAAGAACCTTCAGCAGTTGCTTTAAAATTCTTAAAATTAGCATAACATTCTGACAGTGGACATATCCAAATATATTTTATTTTCTGAATATGTCCATGCAAATATTATTAGGTACATCAGGCTGGTGGCTTTTTAATTTGAACGTTGTACAGGTCCCATCACTTATGTATCATAGAATGAACAAAAAGTGTCAATTTGCAGTGAGACTCTTGGCCTTACTGTTGTCCAAAATTATATTGCGGTTTAAGAAAAAAAGTCTAAAAATATAATTATATACATATGTTTCAAACGTGTTGTCAAATTTTGATTTGGATCCTCAGCTGCTGTGAAAATATCAAAATATAGACAAAGTCCCCAATTGTAGCCGAACACATTTATCTCTCTCCATTTCTTATTTTCGCTAGTCTGGATTTCCAGGAGCTTCATGACTAACAGGGGTTCAGATTTAGTAAATAGAAAGAGAGTATAGGTTGCGGGATGTGGTGGCGGAAACCTACACCGCCAACCACTTACTGAGGTTGGAGACCCGCACTGGAGGTCAGCCTCCGCAACCTGGCAAAACCCTGTGTTTGTAAAAAGTTTGTAAAAAGGGGTAGGGATGCAGCTCAGGGGTAAAGTGCCCCTGGGTTCAATTCCCAGTATTAAAGGGGGAAAACATTAGCAAGGTAAATTTCAATTTCGGGTAAACTTTTTCAGCACACACCGTCACACTCATGCTTAAAAAGTACTCATCTGAAATTTAACTGGGCCTCCTGTTTTTGTCTGGCAAATCCTAGCGGTTTTTTTTTCCTTTATAACTTCGCACAAAAATCTCTAAATGAGAAGCAAAAAGAAAAGTTGGGCCAAAAGCAGATGAGGTTCCACAACAGTCAGCCATCTGCCAAATTCAGCCTTAAAAAGTGGGAAAGAGAACACAAAACCCAAGTCTCAGGAGCCTGCGCACTGAAGGGAGCTGTGCAGCGGCTTTCCCGCCGGTTTTCCGCGGAATGTAGCTCGGCGGCCGCGCCGCGGGGGTGGAGCGCCGACGGCCGCGTCCTCGCCGGCCCGGAGAGGAGGTGCCGGAAACTTTAAACCCGGCCAGAGTACAACGTGTCCACTTAGGCGGCGGTGGCGCCGCCATCTTCTTTGCCGGCGGAGACGGGGCAGCTCACGGGCTCCGCTTTGCCCGTTGGGGCGGATCAGGGGGCCTGGCCCGCGTCCTCAGCACTCTGGTGACGTGGAGTCGGGGTCCCCCTCTGGGGGCCGTATCTAGCGCACGTCGAAGCCTGCCGAGGCGGGGAGCCGGGAGCCGCCTCGCTCCCGGATGTAAGATGGCGGCGCGGGGGGCGGCCTGGCGGGGCGGTCACGTGGCGGGGAGTAGCGCGCCAGCCCCCTTAAGTGATCTCTATGGTTCGTCCGGACGCACTGGAGGAGCGGAGCTCGAGACGGGTCGTGTGTCCGCGCGTGCCGAGCCGCCGTCACCCAGCCAGCCGCGCAGCCCGGTTTCAGTTTGACGGGGTTTCTGTGTGGTGTCTGCGCTTCTTGCAGAGCTAAGCGGGACTTCCCCAAAGGGGGCCGGGGAATGAGTGGTCTGGGGACTTCCGGGCTGTGCCTCGGCTTCGTTCGGGGCGCTGGAGCCCGCGGCCACCTCTGTGGGACGCGTCGGCGCGGACAGCGGACGGGCGGCGGCGTGGCAGGGGTGCGGCGGCCGGTGAGGACCACCCAGCCCCCATCGCGGGCTCCGGGCGGAGGGCGCGGGCGGCTCAGCCCGGGACGAGGCGGACGCTCCCGGGGGCGGCGGGCGAAGCCCGGGGCGCTGTTAGCTGCTTTGGGGGGACACTGGACCCAGTCAGCATTTCGCTGCGCTTTTTGCCGCCTCTTCCTCGCTTTCCAGCGGCGCGGGGCTGAGCGCCCCACGGGGCAGAGGAGGGCGCGGCTTTCTCCGCGGGACCCCGCCGCCCCTCGTCCAGTGCGGTGGGTAGCGTGGAGAACGCGGGGGCAGTTCCGCCTCCCCCGGCACCGCAGCGGGGCGGGCGGCGGCGGCGGCCGGGCTGGGCGGGGTCTCGGGCGCGGCGCGGCGGGGAACGGCGGGGAAGAGAAGGCGCGGAGGGCCGGCGGCGACCGAGGAAGACCGTGGAGCCGGCGCGCCGTCCTCCGTGCGGTCCGGTGGCTCCCGACACCATGGCCCTGGCTGAGGTAGTAGTTTGTGCTGTTGGTCGGGTTGTGACATTGCCCGCTGTGGAGATAACTGCGCAAGCTACTGCCTTGCTAGTGCTGGTGATGCTCAGCGCCGAGGACAATGGCCGGGAATCCCCTTTGTTTTCCGGGGCGCGGGGGCAGCCCGCGGAGACCGTTAGGTCCGCGTCTTCCCGGAGAAAGGAGTCGGGGCGGGAGCCGAGCCGTCGGGTCCGCGCTCCGAAGGGAGGAATGGGGCTGCCCAGGTCGCCGACACGCAGCCCTCGCCCTCGACGATCTCGGGGGTTGAAGACGGGTCGAGTTCGTACCTGCTGCGTCCCCGAGCTGCGAGCCGGTGTGGGAGCGGAATGGTGGGCCCCGCAATTACGAAGTTCCTGACTTAACCACTTCAGGTCGGGACGCGGCTTGAATTTTGTTATCTCAGTAAATTTAGAGTTTTTAAAGATGTAAGCTTAAAGCACTTTAGAGCTTGTATTTAAACTTTTGTTGGCAACTGCTCGAATGAAATTGAATTTAGAGTTGATTTTTACTCTTATGGTTTTTTAGTTGTATAAAGCAAAAATAAATTATTTCTACCGTGTGCTGTGAGTTTCTTTCTCTTTTTAGTTAAACTTGAAAGGGCGAAATAAATTCTGGTGCAGTGGGTTCCCATGTTACGTGGTACTTTATATCGTTTCAGTCTGCGAGTAAAGGCTGCCGGGGTCGAAAAGTATGTTTTCTAGAAACTAAGTTTAAAATTTAAGAACACCCAGTTTGTTTTGCGAGTGACTTCTAATGGGAAAGTACAGTTTTCATAGGGAAAATGTAATTTGGCTAACTAGTGAAAAATTCCTCGGTATTTTAAATATCCTGAAATCTGTGTGGAAGATAACTATAAAGTTTTTCACTGAGAGAACTAGATAGTAAATGTTAGTACATTTTCCTAAACTTGTCTGCATTTGACAGTGCAGATCACTGTGTGGTCACAGTTTTCTATGGTTTTTGGATGCTCTGTTAAAAAAAAAAAAAGCAATTCTTTGCTAAGAAAAGTCACAAGGAAAAAAATTTGAAGCCAACTGAATCACTTTTGATTTAATGCTTTTGTAATTCCAAAGCAATCAAATAAGGTACCTTGATTGGGTTTGGTTTAGCCTTGTCCATGACCTTAATGTGATCTCATCTGGATGGAGACATCATCTTGGAAAGGACAGTGAAGGACCTTTCTTGAATCTTAACTTGCAGAAAATACTTGACTCTTGGCTTTGTTTGCTTTTTTTGATTGCAAAGAGCAAAGCAAATTTAGGACTTTTATTAAGTGCCTGTTATTTTAAACCCTCTGGGATGCTTTGTCAAATTTTGATTTATGGAGAACTAATAATGAAATTCTGTAATTCCACTTTCCAGGACATGTAACCACCCAAGATAATCTTCAACCACTATACTGTTTAACATTTTTATGGGGAATCAACAGTTGCTAATTTACACCCCAAAGTAAAACAAATTCTGTTGGTAGTTTATTGAACTTGAAATAGATGAGAAACACTTCATGGGCTGTACAGATAAACTATTTGTAGTTTGTCTTGTACTTTTAAAGTAAAATTGGTTTGAAACTATACTGCCTACAGAGTTAACATTTTTCAACTGTTAGATACATAGGAACTTTCAGAGTCATTCTCATTTGTTAAGTTACCAGAGAAAATACTGCCACCAGCTGACGTGTTTTTAGTCCCGTAGTTACATTTCTGCTATAATCTCTTATTTTAAAAATGAGTCAGCTTTTTACTTTTCCAGTTCTCTACAGTTAATGAAAACTACCAACTGCACATTTTTGCTGTTGACAGTTTCCTACCAACAAGGAAAATTTGCCTTATCAAAAATACAGTTTTCCAGTCAGTGTTATTGACATTTACTTGGTGCAATTAACTTTTTGTTAAAGGTCTGCTGTCAAGCATCTAAGTAATTTGTAGTTGCAAAAAGCCACTGATGAGAAGAAGTAGGCGATATTTTCAGTGCCCATCTCAGATACTGAACCAAAGGAAAATGTGCTATGGTAATGAAATTTGAATAAATACCATCTTAAATTGAAAATAACATGGTTTACAGGTTGTACCATGTGAAGATTCTTGGGGTGCCCAGTTTTACTTCATGTCCCAACAGTTCCTGAACATTATGTACATATAAAAACTTCATGAGCTATTTTGAAATTAAATAGCCTTTTGGCAGATAGGCAAGACTGACCAACAAGGGTGCACCCAGGGTATTTTGTCTTGTGGTGGAGCGCCCATTCTTTTGGCTGGGGGGGGCATTGAACCCCAGGGCCCTTTACCACTAAGTTACATCTCCACCCCTTTTTATTTTTTATTTTGAGACACGATCTCATTAAGTTGCATAGGGCCTCGCATTTTGCTGAGGCTAGCCTTGGAGTTGAGATCCTCCTACCTCAGCCTCCAAGTCACTGGAATTACAGATGTGGGCTGCTTGACAGTAGATTAGCTCTTCATTGAATAGAACTGAGGAGCCACAAAGGCAATGAGATTTCCTCATAATTACATATTCTAATGTATTTGCTTATTCCACCTCACCATCTCCATGGTAAAGAAACTTGGTAAGAGGTACTATTTTTGTTTTCCCAATGTACAACCCCATTTGTAATTCTGCAACAAAAAGCAAATGGAACACTCATCTTGGAAACTGAATTACACTAGCTAGGTGCAGTCGCACATGACTGTAATCCCAGCGGCCACAGAGGCTGAGACAGGAAGATCTTAAATTCAAAGCCAGCCTCAGCAACTTGGCAAGGCTCTGCCTTGGAATAAAAAATAAAAAGTGCGTGGAGATACGACTCAGTGGTTAAGCACCACTCTCTTCAATCCCCCGTGTCCCCCCCCACAAATTAGTTGGACTAGATCTTTAATACCCCAAAAGAGAATTATGACCATTAAAATCTGAAAAGCCATTGTTGCCCCTAACAAGTATGCAAAAATGTTAAAATTACATGATTTATAAAGTTCATATTTTTGTCAGATTCCATTGTTAGGTACCATAGGGAATGTGAAATGATTGTACAGGTAAGTCATTGTACAGGGAAATACAAGATATTCCATGAGTTGTTTAAAAATCAAAATGTGGACAAATGAAAAAAACCTTAGTGACTGACTGCCCTTTTGAGACATGGCAAAAAAGTGGGTGAAACTATGTGGGGAGAAGTATGCAACACTTAGAATCGTAATAAAAATGTTCTGTTGTGTCTGTTGCCTGAAATCTTGAACACAATGCCATTGTAGTTGATACTCAATGATCCAGGTGGCTAAGGTTTTAATCCTGTATTACCTGCTACCAGTAAGCTAGGTGTGCCATCTGAATTTAAGAGAAACACTACTAGTTCTTCATGGAATGAAGTGTTTTCTTATCTCAAATTGAGAGTTACATTTTTTCTTTTTTGCTAAATTTCCATTTTGCAGTTTATTTAAAAGTTCCATGTTTTTCAGTATCAAACACGTGAAACACACTACTTGCACTGAGTCAGGTTTCAAGTTCATTAGTTTCCGTTAGATATAATTCAGAGTATTTTATTGTGGAGGTCAAGGGTTCTTGAGGACAACTAGTATTAAATGTCACATAAAGACCACAGACATTAGCAACTTGGATCATTAATGAGGTTGATGCTATGTTTTCTGTTATAAGTGAAACTAGTTAAGTAACACTGG
The DNA here is from genome assembly GCA_004027875.1 of Aplodontia rufa. Lineage (NCBI taxonomy): Eukaryota > Metazoa > Chordata > Mammalia > Rodentia > Aplodontiidae > Aplodontia > Aplodontia rufa. The sequence continues at coordinate 38,108 of PVKS010005002.1, forward strand.
GCATTTCATATCACTAAACTACAAAAGAAGTATTAAGATTCAGAGGTTACTATTTAAATATTCTCTTCAATATATGTAAAAGCTCTCCTTAGGTCTAACCCAGGCATAGGAGAAAGGTAGTCAAACTCATTTATTGGACCCCCCAAGGGCATAGCAACACATAATCTAGGGGAACCATAGACATGGAGGGGGGGATGAAGGGATCTAGGGAGATAATAATGTACCATAATCTTTACCACCACCCAGAAGTCAAACATTTATGCAATTATATAATTCTAGAAAATTCACAGTCTCAAATGGACATTTATATTTGCTACAGGGGCATAAGATACAAGAATCAAGAGACTGGTGTGGGCAGCATGGGGGTAACTATGGTGAAGGATCAAATGCATATCTTGTTACTTTATATGCATTTATGATTGTACAACAACTCAATAAAAATTAAAAAAAAAAAAAAAAAGGCATAGCCAGGCCTGGTAGTGGATGCCTGTAATCCCAGCGAGCTGGGTGGTTGAGGCAGGGGAATTGCTCAAGTTCAAGGCAAGCCTTGGCATTTCAGCATGACCCTGTCTCCAAATCGGTGGGCAGTGCTGGGGATGTAGTTCGGTTGGCAGTGTAGCTGGGTTCAATTCCCATTATGGGACAGAAGGGTTCGAGGGAGGCATTATGGAGATGCTGGGGCATGGACAAGTGTTAGTTAATAAGGTGAACTGTCAGAATAAAAATTCTGTGCTTAATATCTTAGTGAATGAAACAATATGTTCTAGATAAATACCTTATTTTTTTAAGAGAATGAGAGAGAATTAACTATTTAGTTTTTCATCTGGTCTTCTTTGCTCCAACACTCAGTTGTGTATGTGGTGCTGGGGTTTGAACCCAGGTCCTTGTGCATGCCAGGCAAGCATTTCGACCACTGAGCCACCACTCTAGCCCCCATACTTTCATTTTATTTAACAAATTGAGTACCTGCTTTATTCCAGGCACCAGGAATACAGTTGATAAAACAAGTTTCTGGTATGGAGTTTGTATTCTAATGGGTATATAGTTAATAATTACAAACAGGTAGTAAGGACTGTCCATGGGCCACATAAGGTGTTTTTAAACTTGAGTTCCACTCACAGACCTCTAGAGCCCATGCTCCAGAACCACTATTGGTATTGTGCTTTCATTTAAAACTCCCAGGGCTGGCACAGTGACTCAACAGGTTACGGCGCTTGCCTGGCATGCGCAAGTACACAAGCTTGAAACCAGTACCACGTACACAACGAAGTATCGGAGCAACGAAGGCCACATGAAGAACTAAATAAAATTGATTCTGTCACTGTCCCTCTCAAACAAGCGCACACACACACTCATTTTCCATTGTTTTGTTGTTGTTTTTGGTTACAATTGTGCCTTCATTTTTTTTTTAAAGAAAGGGAGAAAGTGAAAAAGAAAAGAGTGAATCAATTTTATGTACTTTTTCATCTGGCCTTTGCTTCACCCACACTTAGTTGTATATGTGGTGCTGGGATTCAAACCCAGGTCCTCACTCATGCCAGACAAACGCCACAAACACTGAGCCACCACTTCAGTCCCTGTATCTTCATTTTTTAACAAAAGTGTTATTCCCAACAGAGCTGCCTTCTATCCCCCCAAATGAGGTTAGCAGAGGTTTGTTAGTGGAACTGTAAGACCTTGAAGAGCTTAACAATGTTGTAGCAAATGTCTGACAACCTTATGGAGAATTCTACCCATGGAGAAATCTAAAGGCTGTATGCAGATGTCATATTTTGTGAAGTACATTTTAAATATATGAGTTCAAAAAAGCAAGAGCACACTATGAGGGTATTGAGTGGGACTTATAGAATGCACCATTCTGGCATGGAGGTGTCATATTATTTTAAAGGTCTGAGTAACAGCTCATAAGAGCTTTACTGGGTCTGAGAACCTGAAAGAGTCAGGTGTTTCATTTATCCCACCTTATGCAAGCTATACCTCAGGGTAACTACACAGTTGTGAGGAAAATTTTCTTATATTTCAGTTTAACAATGCGGAAAGTATGATGGAAATAGAATGTTATTATTTACAAAATCTAATAAAGCTAGGTCTCTTCAATGGTTGTTGAGATGTTAAGTCAACAGCTGACGGCTAAGTATTTAATTCATGAGTCAGGCTGACAGTACCTGGACCCACTGAGGGATCTTCATATAACAGACAGCTAGATCTTCTGTGCATCCTAACATGATGCAATAAAAGTACACCATCAGGAAGTTCAAGTAATTCAACTTAGATATGCATCAAGCATCTAGATCTGAACACTAAGAAGAAACTTTAGACAGAATCACAGCGGTGCAAATACCAAAATCCACCCTGGAAAATTCTACAGGACAAATGAACTGATTAAAAAAAAAAAAGTTGCAAGGAATATTGGGAGAGGAAACCTACAGATGAAAATGAATTTAAAGCTATTTATCAGTCAGTTAAAAGGTCTAGCCCTTGTTTGGATTCTGATTTGATCAAAACCACCTGGAAAAACATCTCCAAGACAATTGGAATAATTTGAAGTTAAAGAAGTGTTAACTTTTGATAATGTTGTGATTTTGTTGAAACCTTATCTTTGGGAAAATATATACTACTGAAGAATTTACCTATGAAGATATGATATGTGGTAAGGGGTGTGCACAGGTAGGACTACAGATGACAGGGTTAGCATTGTGTGAGTATTGATGCTCAGTGATGGGTATCTATGCCTTCTTTATATTCGTCTACTTTTGTGTACCTTTGGAATGTTCCATAATAAAAACTGAAAAACAACAAAATACAAGAAACAGTCTTGCTGAACAACCAAAATGAGAAGACATACAAAGACACATGAAAATCAGTAAAATACAAGTAAGTATACTTTGAGTGTCCCCAGAGACCACTTTAATTAGTACCTTTATCTCTATCACAGGATCAGTCCATTTTTGTTATAATCCAGATCAGAATTATTGACTGAAATAGCACAAGTTAATGAAAGTCCACAACAGGATACCACTGTTTAAATATAGCTATTATAATTAAAACTAAGAATTAATAAGAGATGTGTTTAGAACTTGTACTGAATACCTTATATAAAATACTGGCTTTAATGTTACTCTACTAAACAATAATTTTCCATTTTAAATATTGGCATCTTGCTGGTTCCAAGGTCTTTTTATAAAAGTATGTCTTATTGGCATACTTTAAAAATATTCTAAAACAAGTACTCTAAGCTAAACCAATTTACTGAAAAAAAAAATTGGGGGGGCAGGGGGCTTGAACTGCTTTCATTATTTTGTGTTTCTTTCATATTTCTCCTGTCTAACTGAAACCATGTACCCTGTGACCAGTATCTCCCAATACCCACCTCCTCCACAAATGCACAGAAGTCCCTGGAAACTATCATTCTACTTTCTGCTTCTATAAATGAAACATTTTTAGGTTTCACATATAAGACCTTGCCTTTATTTATCTTTCTGTGCCTGGCTTAAATGTCCTCAAGCCAGGATATTAAGCATAATGGCCTCTAGATTCATCCACATTGTTGCAAATGACAGAATATCTTTCTTTTTAAATTATCAACTATAGTAATTCCAGCAATTTATTAGATTTTTGTTTCTAATTAATGACATCTTCATTTTTTCTTACTCTTTACCCTATATATTTTATTGATGTGGTATGCAGTATTCCCATTAGCATATGTTTACTCTTAGCAATTGGTTATGCATATATCTATCTATCTACACAGATAGATGTAAATATAGATATGCTTATATGCCACTATTATTAATCTAACTATCTAAATATTTGAGTGCCGTTCTTGTTTTGGATATAATAGCATACTGTGAAGGTCAAAAAAATAATAATGTAATAAGCAATTTGCTGTGGGCCAAAAAAAACAATGAGTTTGCATTTTCTTGAGCACAGAAATGATCATGTTCCTGAATGTCTGACCTTTGCCTGGTATATACACATATACAAGTAATATAATATTGAAAGAAAATTTTTATTAAGGCATTATTGCAGACATAATTCTTCTAAATTTAGAAATATTGCCCCTGTTAAATAGTTTTTATTTCAAAGTGTATGTTCTAATGGCTTTTTAGACTAGTACCTCTAACTGTGTATACTTAGTAAACCATTGCCTGAACTTATTAGTTACACTTTGAACTTAGCTTTGAACTTGCCTATTACATGGGCATTTTCTATTTTAACCCTGGGACTTCATTTATCTTAGAGGAATATTAACAATAATTGTGGTTTGCATAGATGTTGCAGCTACCAACACCTTTAATATTCTCTGGTGATATTCATGAGCTCTATGGAGATCATTGTGGGGGAACTGACTAAATATTTCTTAAACTCTTCTAGTCTCCAATTATGCCCTCCTCCCTTATGGACTCTCTTATTAAAGGGAATTAGAGCCACTCTTTCCACTGTTACGCTTTCTCCAGTAATCAAATTTAAACTATGAAAAGGGTTTCAAGACCGAGAAATGCTCATCACTTTCCGTAAATCAGGAAAAATAACAGCCAAACAAACATGTTACCCCCAAAGTTACTACGCAGGTTCCCAAATGGCCTCTGGACGTTTTGCTTCAAGGTTCATCTTTTTATCCCTATTTATTTCCCCCCTTCCTATTAATAGAATAATTTTTATGTTTTTATGTGTGACTGTAGTAAAAACAATATTCACCTTCTCCAAAAGACATGGTCAACTGATGTGTAAATGCAGTTGTGATGAGCTCTCAGGCCTTATGTATTTTTTTAACGTAAGAAGAGGTAAGAAAAATACAGTGATGGTCTTATATGTACATATGTGATTTATGCATTGTGAAACCGTTGGAAGGAACTGAAGATGATGAAATGCATGCAGTTGAGCTAGGCTAAGTAGAAAGTCATGTTAGGGGACAGATGGAGTTTTGAAGTGCTACAAGAATGAGAAAATGAAGCTGGGACCATAAAATTGCTAGAAAGAATGCAGGCTGATTTATTCCAGAATTTAGGGGTTCTGGGAATAGAAAAGCCAGAAGAACAAGAACAGGAAGAGCTGCACACCAGAGCTGCACCTCTGGGTGAGCTCTGGGAAAAGACTGTTTTCAAGAAAAATGAAAAAGAACCAGGATTATTCACTTTTTTTTTTTTTTTTTTTAATGGGGTCTTGCTGTCTTCCAATTTGTGATCCTGGGCCTCACTTCTATGGTTGCTGGTATTACAGAATTGCAGCACCACCCTTAGCTTTTATATCCTTTCCCACCTTTTCTTCTTCCTCATTCCCCTTTATCTTCTTCCTTTTTAAAAAAATGTAAAGTCATTCTTTCCTTGTGGGTCATTTAAAAACAGGCCACAGGCCATAGTTTACTGACCCGTACTTTAGACTTTCGCTTTCTCAAAGGGGTATTCTGTGTTCTCTCCCCACTCCCTTTCTCTTCTCTTCCCTCTCTCAATAAGTGCAAAAAGAAAAAAAAGATCTTTCCTGAGGAATTGGAATACTTTAATTCATTTAAATGTATGTGACCCTTGACCTGCTTTTATCCCCCCTCATCAGATTTGTGGGTGCCACAGGGCAACACAGTCCTTAAGCCTTCCTTTCTGCCCTTCCTTTTTCCTTTTCCCAACTGCATTGTTTGGAAAAAACGTGTCTGAAAATTCTTTGGCACTTTTTCCAGGAAAAATATATAAATAAATAGAGTCTGTATTCCCTTCCCTTGAACCTTAGTGGCCTTTGTGATTACCTCTATAAAGAGGATATGACAGAAATGACACTATGTGACTTCTGAGACTGGGTCATAAAAGGTGATAGTCTCTTTCCCTCCCTCCCCACCTCCCTCTCTGCTTCTGGAGTTCTGACTGGCAGTGTGTCAGAATGGTTACCCTGAAGCTGCCATGCTGAAGAGACCACGCTGAGATCATACAGAGATGGGGAGAGAGGTCAGCCAAACCTCAGCAGCTCCTGCCCCAGCTCTGCCAGGCTATCTAGACCAGGTGTCATATATGTGAATGAGCAAGCCTCAAGTAACTTGTATGACTGTAACCAAAACACAAAAATTCTGCTTCCTCTGAATCTCATACGTCCCTATATGCCATGTATCTAGCACAGGGCCTGCCTAGAACATAGTTATTCTTTTGTAAATATTAGTTTTCTTTATCAATCCAGCACCTCCTGCTGGCTTCTAATTCACCAGGCTGAGCACTTTCGCCTCCGGGCCTCTCCATATGCTCCAGTCACTTTCTGACCTTTTACTATCATCCAAATTCTGAATTTACAGAACCTCACAGAAGGACTAGATAGCTAATGAGAAGAATGCTAGAGTAGTAACACAAAATTTTTACTTGGATATATGTGATAGGAACTCTCAGTGTTTGCTCCAAGAAGTAAACAGACAATTTCAAGCACTTCTCTGGACTACCTGAGTCTAGTTTGGGTGAGGCCCTAAGGTTGATACTCAAGCCATGGCATTTGATGCCCTATTCAAATGGAGAGTTACCACTTTTTAGGGATATAATGCCATGTAGAAATCTGGCTCCTCTACATGTTTTGGGCTGTCTGAGATGCTTTGGGGCATAGGTAAAACATATCTTTTGTCTCCTCCATAAAAGGTATACAAATTTGCAGTCATTGGAGAAGAAACCCAGAAGACAGGATTTTTGAAGAAGGAGCAGTCAGAAAAAAGTAGAGCAGTTTTACTTGAATTGTTTTGCCTTGGAAAATAAATTTGCTCATGTAATTATGTGAATGAATGGATGAATGAATATATGCATATACATACACATTTCTTTAGTAGTATTATCACTATGTGATCACTCATTGTACTGGCTACTACAAAATTAGACCTCTTTTTCTTGAGGACTGATTCCAACAACACTTTGGGACTATGTCCTGTGCAGGCCTGGGAAATGCTGATTTTTGCCATACCTCAGAGAATGTTTTTGCATGATATTAAGCCCTGTCTCTTACTGAAATTATATGCATTCTTAGATTTAAAAATAATACAAAATTCTCAGGAAATTCCATCAATCATAGCATCTTTCCATAAACTCAAAGCTTGCAAAGCCTCAATAAAAAAGAAATCATCTAACTTCAAGGATGAATTTATTACTAAGTGAATTTAATTCACAAAAAGAATTTTCCCTAATATTTAGGCTATTGTTGGTTTTGGCTTTGTTTTTAATTAACATTTTTAGTTCTTTGGTTTGATCAAATATTGAATTTGAGTTCAAAGATGCATTTCTTCTGAGGATGTAGTCTAAAGATGCCAAGTAAATAATGGAAAATCATAGTTTCCAGGCTTTGCAGAGCAATGTTCTCTTGTCTTTCCATGGCAAACAGTACATGTGGTTTTTTCCAGCATTCTACAGAATAGAGCTTCTCCATCTCTCTTGCTTGCTTGCTTCCTCTCCTCTCTTCTCTTTCTCTCTCTGTCTCTTTCTTTCTCTCTTCTTCACTCAGTTCCTTTATTCTTCCCTCTTTTTTTTTTTTTTTTTTTTGAGAGCGAGAGGGACAGTGAAAGGGAATTAATTTTATTTAGTTTTTCATGTGGTTTTTGTTGCTCCAACACTTTGTTGTATACGTGGTGCTGGGGTTCCAACCTGTATCCTCATGCATGTCAGACAAGCACCATAACCAGTGAGCCACCACCCCAGCCCCTCTTCCCTCTTCTTGTTTGCCTAATTTCTTTATTTCTTAATAAATAATATATTATTGTGTTTGAGGAGAAAGGGTGTAGCATCAGAAACAAGGGTCAGACTCTCAATTACATCCTGCTGACTTGATGTGGGAATCTAGATGTTTCACTAATTATGAATTTGGGGGTACAAATGCTGTTTAGAGAGTTGAAAAGATATGGATAAAACCTGGTGACTTCAGGCTCTCAGTGATGAGCTCCAACATGTTTTCATTGCCACCACCTAAGTTATATGTGTTAGACGATTCCACAGAGTTATTCTGTGCAACAGTGGGCAAGGGCTTCAGAGTCAGGTAACTAAGCGGCATTTCCTGTCTGTACCATTTAGTAGCTACATGAATTTACCCTTCGTTTCTTTGTCTATAATATAATACCTACCACGAGTTTGTTCTGAGGATGACAGATAATACACCTAAAGTACCCAGCAAAGTACTGACACAGGAAGGTGTTTTATAAATCGTAGCTATTTCAAGTAATCTAAAAGGTAATTTTCAAATGCTTCATATGCCCATATAATCTCAATCTCACCTCCTCACACATGCACACAAATATACACACGCAGTGTTTACCATTCTAAGTTCTCTGAAATTGCATATCCATTCTACTATTTTGAGAGCAGATTTTTGTAATCAGGGAAATGGCCCTGGTTGCCAGTGTAAAGGAACACTCAGGAAACAGCTCAGTAAAAGATAAAAAGCAGAAAACTACTATTTTCTAAAACACACACACAAAAAAAAACCCTGATAATTTTCCCTCTCCCTCCCTTGCCCAATTTTGATGTCAGTTTTATCAAAAAACAATAGTCCATCTGAATAATTTCTTGTTGATTGAAGTCTAGCTAGCTGAGTAACCATCCTTGCTTGCTAGCAATGGCAGCAGCAATTGTATAACATTGCTTGGATTGACAAATAAGTGGCCAGGAGTCATTTTGCATGACAGCCTTCTAGTCCTAGAGAAAGTATAAAACTAACCCAAACAAATGGTTCTAGTCCCCTGGGACTGTGGATCCACATGGAGTGCCAGGTCCTCTTCACTGCCCTGCAAGGCATGAATGTAAAGCCACTGAACACTGTGTAGCACTGGTGAGAAGAGGTGGGGCCAGGTGGCATGCTGCTAGTATGCTGTCATTCTGTGGGAGGGACTCTGTCTTTGCTGAATTATGTAGTATTGTTGTGACAAGTGCCTTTTTAGTCAAAAGCAATAAATCTCCCCTTGTTTAAATGACAGATGGTTAGGATTACTATTCTGTTTGCAGCAAACCCATAAGAGGAAAAACAAACAAATAACTGACATGCAGACATTTAGAGTTCTTGTTTTCAAGAATACAAGGGGGAAAGTCAGGTGTCTGTGCCTGTTATCACAGTGACTCAGTAGGCTGAGGCAGGAGGATCACAAGTTTGAGACCAGTCTGGCCAATTTAGATTCTTTCTCAAAAATGTAAACATTTTTAAAAATCCAAAATTATAAGGGCTGGGTATGTAGCTCAGTGGTAGAGTATCCTTGGGTTCAATTCCCAGGACAAGAGGTAGGGTGGGATGAGAATACTAAGTTTAAAAGTGGAAATCATGTCATTTCAACAAGGTCACACAGTGTTTGTGGTCAATAGAATAACAGGTGTCCAATGATATCTAAATCCTAATCCCTAAAATCTATGAATATGTTAGATAACAAGATGAAGGAAAATTAAGATGGCAGGTGGAATTAAGGTTGCTAATTATTTGACCTTAAAATATTTGGGAGATTATCCTAGGTGATCCAGTTGGGCCCAATGTCATGACAGCAGAAGAGGAAGGCTGAAGAGGAGTATGACTACAAAAACAAGGAGAGTGATGCTCTGGGAGGACTCCACATGCCGTTGCTGGCCCTGAAGATAAAGGAAGTGGTGGGTCAAAGATTGCAAGCAGCCTCTAGAACCCAGAAAAGCTAGGAAACATTTTCCATCTTAGGGTTCCAGAAAGTCCTTGATTTTAGCCCACTGAAGCTTTTTGGACCTCTGACCTCCAAAACTATAAATAGATTGTTATTTTAAACCATTACATTTGTCATAATTTGTTATAGAAGTAATAAAAATGAATATTGCATTTAAGTATGAAAAATTAATATCTAAAATTGATGAACCCAAATTTCATCTCTTGCTCTCTTTCCAGGCTCAGTGTTATGAGCAGCGAAATGGTAAAGCAAAAGAAAAGCAAAACAAAGCAATAGCAATGCCTGGCTGGCCAGCTGCTGACTGCAGTGGTCCCCATTCAATTCCTCTCTTAATATTTCGTTTGCTGCCTTTGACCATGAAAGGGCTTTTCCTCATTACCTGTCTCTATGTCTTCATGTTGCTTCCATTTCTCTTTTCTTTTTCTTTCTTTCTATGATTCCTTCGTCCTCATTTTCCTTTTTCCATTTTCCCAATTGTTTTCTCTCCAGCTCTTCCCCCTCTGTCCTGATGGTAAGAAGAAAATGGGCATTCCTAACTACTTTCTCTCTTTTTTTTCACCACACCAATAGTTCCTGGGGAAGAATCTTTTTTTTTTTTTTTTTTTTTTTTAAGACAGAGGGACAATGAGAGAGAGAGAGAGAGAATCAATTTTATTTAGTTTTTTCATGTGACTTTTGTGGCTCTGACACTTTGTTGTGTACATGGTGCTGGGGTTCAAACCCGCATCCTCATGCATGCCAGGCAAGCACCATAACCACTGAGCCACTGCTCCAGCCCCCTGGGGAAGAATCTGGAATGAAAGTTAGGGAAGATCAAAAGTAGACAGGAAAAGAGGAGGCTCTGAAAACACTAGGGACAGAACAGTCAAGGGTATGTTGTTAGACAGAAGATGCTACCTCATCCAGTTGACTTAACTGCCACCCTTTTCCTTGGAGAAGTTATACCACAATGTTTTGGACACCATTGCAGAGTCTATATAGAGTTCCTGTGCTCCTGATTGTACAGTGGAAGTTCCTCCATTTTTCTAAATAATTAAGAGCACACTAACTCTTTGCAAGGTTTAGAGTGCTGAGGTAAGTACTCTGGGTGCACCCTACGAGCACCTGTGATCTGTCAAACTTCAATGTATATTTTAAGATATTTACTGAGCCTCTCTATACATCTGGTGAAGCTCCAGTTCGAGGTAGTGTGGTGGGCCTCAGGCAGCATATCAGGGGAGCCTGCTTTCTGGTAGAGAACAATCTCTGTGGTATCCTTATGAGAGGTTGTGATTTCTTGGCATAGTAGATAAGCAACTTACTGGAGGTGTTGTCCTGAAGACATGGGATCATCTAATTTAAATAAGAACAACAAAAACCTCTCCATGGTTAGTCTGTGAGTCTGGGCCTTCAAAAAGCACGGTAACTTCTTCCTTTGTAGTCAGGCAGGTGCTTCCAAGGTGCAAGGAAAGAATAAGCCCTTGTTTCTGTTTTCTCTACTCCTTTGACGTGTTCTCCGAGAGACGTCCAATGATGCCTTGATATTGTTTCAACCTGCTTTTTTTTTTTACAGTTTTATCAAATGACTTTCTATTGGAATGAACCAAATTTTTAAACGGGATCATCTGACAAAATTAACAGGCTATATGCCTCCTTGACTTTCCCTCCTCCATTCTTGCCCATGAGCTTTTGTTAGACGACAAGAAAACAACACTGACACCTCATTCTCCCTTCTGCCTCCTTATCTGATTTAAGTGTTCTTGTAACATCCTACACCTTCCTCTTTGTCAGCAGTTGCAACACTGAAGTGTGATTGCCTGTTTGCTTATCTGCATCTCCCACTAAACTCTGATCCATGGTGTCTGGGCCATGCCTGTCTTCTGTATATTTGTCTACTTAGATCAAGTGCTGGGTGCACTGAGTGAATGAAAGCCACTCTGCTACCTCTGAATTTATACTGATTCCCCAGTGTTTTCCAGATCAGGCCCAGAGTCTCTGTCTCTGCTTTCAAGTCCTCTGACTTTTCATGTACGCAAGCTTTCAGGTTTTTCTTTGCTTTCATCTGGTTCTTGCATCTTCACGCTGTGGGTTGTTTCCTCTGCCTACCCACCAGTGGTAGCTTGTCTCCAAAGACGGCTATCATCAATTTCTTCTCTTCTATATAAACATGCCATTGAGAGATAGAGTCTATTAAGGTCTGTGACTAATTTCACCAACAGAATATGACAGAAAACACATTGCCAATTCTAGATTTTTCATTGCTCCTTAGAACTGATAGTTTTAATTCAATTACTCTTTAGAATTGATAGTTTCTATGTCATATTTCTCAGAATACTGGACTGCCTTTAATAAGTCCTGCAATCTTTTTTGAAGAGAGAAGCCATGTGGAAGACTCTGAGGTACCAGACATGGAGGTGAAGAGCCCTTCTTGGATAGTCAGCCTAAATGAAACTTGAGGTAACTCCAGTCCCAGCTGCTACATGACAGACCGGAAGCAGGACTATCCATAAACTGTCATCCCACAGAACCATTGCGTAATGATACTTTTTAGCCAATAAGTTGTGGAGTGATTTGTTATATGGCAATAGATACCTTCCATACCATCCTTCTAGGTCCCAGGATAAGGCTTTACAGCCTTATCTTGTTAAGTGTTAAGTCTACTTAACACTGATTTCTTCCTTCTCTAACTCACATAGAACATGTTGATACCATACATTTTGTTTTCCAAATATATAATTATTTTCCGCTTCCTATACTAATCTGGTCAGCATGACCAAACAATATAATCTTGGAAGATATCAACAACTGAAATATGCCTTCTGTAATCCCATCAACAAATCCTACTATTGAAAAACGTAATTAATAAGCTGAATCAAAAGTATTTTTGGTGAGTTTAGCTCTCTGTCAACTAGTTTAGCTTTGACTTTTCTTCATAATATCTTTTAGAGTATTCTTTTAAATCATGGCTAGGAAAAGTATGTCAGCCTTTAGAATCCTTCCACCTAAAGCCAGAGTGTTAGAGTGATTCTCCAAGTGTGGTCCAGGATCAGTGCCCCTGCTGTCTTAGTCCATTTTGTTCAGCTATAACAAGATACCTGAGACGAGATAATTCATAAAGAACAGAGACTTCTTACCTTTCTAAAGGCTGGGAAATCCAAGGTCAAGGGCTCCACATCTGGTTTGGGCCTTCTTGCTGTGTCATCCCATGGCAGAAGGCAGAAGGGTGAGAGATGGGAAGAAGGGGGCCAAACTCATCCTAAAGTATTAAAGTATGAGGATCACTCTCAGTAGAAAGAGTCCCTGGTTTTATAGCTAGAAGACTTAGGAATTTTTCATACTGATACTTATTAGTTGTATATTTATTAGAAAGCTATTCAATGTCCCTGAGCCTCTCTTTGCTTATTTGCAATATGATTATTCCAGCCCTTCTGGGGATGGGAGAGTCAAGTGAGATTTCTGTGACCCCATTCTTAAAGACTGTACAAGTATAGTGATGAGGGTCAAATTCAATGTCTGGCTCTTCACTTACAAGGTAGAATGAGATTAAACAGAGGGTAGGTTGTTTTTATTTTTAATTATTATTTTTTCCTTTCCCTTCCTGTCCTGGACTCAGTATGATTCTGATTTGGCAGGCCTTAGATCTCACAGGTTCATGAGTAGTGGCTTATATAACAGTCATAAGTCAGGTGCCAGATTATCTGTGTAGACTTCTTTAGCAGCGCTGGCTTCAAAGTAAGTAATTTTAACTTTTTTTTTTTTTTATGCTGGGTATGGAACTCAGGGTTTTGCACATCCAGAGCACACAGTCTACCAGTGAGCTGCATCCCCAACCCAAAGTAAGTTCATAGTGACATAGCTGAGAAAAAAAAAATGTATCCACTATTAAAATTAAGGTGTTTAATAACTTCACTAACAAAGATAAGAACTGAACCGAAAGAATGTAAGTCAACAAAACAAGTTTCAATTGAATTTAGCAGGTACTCATGAAAAATCAAGCCACATTCATTAGTGATATCAACTAGCGAAGCTCAATTCACTACATGGGAAGTATTGTACCCTAATTGTAAATCTGGTGGAATAAGGAGAACTACAGAGGACGCATAGTATAGAATTGAGTGAATGAAGCGGTGAAGAAACTGTGAGATCCCAGGCCCCTTTGCATGGCTGGACAGAGATTGCCTGCAAAAGAAAAGGTTCCCTTTGGAGAATTCAGGGCACATTTCTGAGTTGTAGTTTATTAGTCTCCAACACAGCAAATCCACAGGAGGGTATAGGAAGTCGGCACCTGTTTAGGGTGAGCTAGCCTAGGAGTTCTGATCAGAAATACAGAGCTATTGCTCAATTTCCAGTGCCTTCTATCTGCATAGAATGTGATTATGCAATTTGTGGTAACCCATGTCCTGGGCCAGGAAGATCCATGCCTTACTTTTTCACCTCCTAACTCTAATTCATACACTGAAATTGGACACATCATTTTCCCTCTGTGGGCCTCAGTGGATTTGTTTTGTAGACTGAGAGGGCTGTACTACCAGTTTTTCCATGCCTAAGAAAAAGAGATCTAGTCTGGAGGTGGAAAAGCAGGTCTAAAGTTTAAAGAAGGAGCCTGGTACCTTGTTAATGAGAGGTAGTAGGGCCTGCAAGAGGCTTCTTTCCATATGAAGTGTTCATTGGAGTATATCTAACATTGCAATCAAGGATTCCCTCGTGGAACAATGACCATTGAGGGACTTGTTGGAGTAATGATCTACTTGGTGGACACTAAAAAAGTTAGGAATATAGCTCAAGAAAAATGAAAGTAAGAAAGATGGATTAGTTACCTATAGTTATCATGCCGTTTCTGAGGAAGAACACAGTAACAAAGGAATGTGGGCTCTGGTCTCTCCCAGTGCTAATGTCACCTCATTCACGTGGCTGTTGGCAGGATTCAGTTTCTCCTGGGCTGTTGGTCAATGCTTTGCTATGTGGGCCTCTGCACAGAGCATCTCAACATGGAAGCTTGTTTTATTAGAGTGAGCAAGGAGAAGGACAAGAGAAAGTGCTAGCAGGAGAGAGAGTGCTGGCAAAATGGAAGTTAAAGTCTGTTGTAATTGCCTAATCTCACCACTTTTATATTCTGTTCTTTGGATCAAGTCACTAAGTCCAGTCCACACTTAAAGGGAAGGGATTTACACAAGGGAGCCAATATAAGGAGGTGGGATCACTGAGAGTCACTGTGGTAGCTGCCTCCCACAAAACGCTTTCTATATCCACGTTTATCTGGAGAATAGCCTAAGTTTGGAGGCCATGAGGAATGATGTTGCAAGGAAAGACAGAATCTCTCCTCCACTTCTTCCTGCTCCTCCTGCCCCCAACCTACACGATGCCTTTAGCTGCCTGTTTGCATGGTTGGGTGAGATGAATCTAGTGTAAGTTATGGTGGTTTTTGCCCTGGCAGTCACCTGGCTATCCACAACATGGGTGCGGCTCAGTAGCACCAGAGAAGAGTACTGGTTTCCCTTTCCACTCTATTGTGTTTCCTTTTCCTTTTCATTCATTCTCTTTTCAGTCAACATCACAGACCCTGCCAACCTTTTCTCTCCATCTGTCCTTTTTCTTCTCTCATTTAAGTTTGGTCCTCTACCTGAGGCTGGCATGACCTTCTTCTACTCCTTTCCCCCTTGACCAGTTCCTCACCCTTCATTACCCAGGGCAACGGGCGGTGTCCATGGGAAACATTCTAGAAGATTCTTAAGCACTCTCTCCGATTTTCTCAGCACTCTCTTTACTTCCATTGTACTATTTCACATGAGCATTACACATTTAGATGCTTGCTTCCCTAGACCTTGGGCTTCTTATTCATCTTCACATTCCCTGAAATATATGAAAGGGCTTCTGTAATGTTTGCAAAATGAATAAATAAAAACCCAGAGGCTGTCAGAGTCCTCCAGAACTGCTGTTCACAAGCACAGCTTGGGCCCCTGGCAAGCCCCTGGGCTAGTCAGCCTTCTGCCCTTGATATGCAGGCACTGTGATTCCTCCAAGAAAAACTCTCTGAAGGCTCATATCCAAAGCACACAGAGAGATATTGAATAATGCAGCCCAAAAGGGAAGTGGCTGGGCTTTCAGGTAAAATAGGGAGTGGGCAATGTGTGAAAGTAGGGATCTCAGAAATGCTGTTTATGATGGCCTAGAATCCATGACAAAAGAAATGTGTGTTCTCTAAGACAAAATTAACAGCACTCCATCTTTATAGCAAACTAGAGCTGCTATGGAGACATACAGCCTATGAGGTTGAATGAAGTGAGAGAAAAGAGGTGTTTTTGTTTTTCTTTGAGGACAGTCATTAATTGTGCCGTCATAATTCTGATACTGGACAATGAGCTGTTCAGAGGGAGGATGAGAGGAGGTTAAAGAAGAGAGGAAGAAAGAGAAGCATCCACTGTGTGGCCTGTGAGGGCGCTTCCCAGTGAGCAAATGAATGCAAAGGAACTGAGCTGATTTCTGTTGTGATGACAGATGAGTTTCCTGCAGTGTCCAGAGAGTGGCCCAGCAGGAAAAGGTGGAGGGCAGAACTGTCCATTGTGTCAGATATAGGGAATGCTGCCCCACAGCTGCCGGCTTGTCTGCCCTTAGAGAAAAAAACCCCAAAAACAAACAAACAAACAAAACCCACCAGAGGTCAAGTTGGAACGCTGGGAGACTGCACTCAGCATTGGGATTTGATTCTACGTCACATGTCATATTAGTGGAACAGGATTATCTTAAATTATAAACAATTGTACTAGAGTTTAGTTCTTTTGTGATTTTGACTTGCCCTATAATCATTATGGTTAGATATACTTAAAGAAAAAACTACAGGTTTCCATTCTTTTCTTTAGGAAATTGGGGAAGAAACCTGACTGCTTATCTTTTCTAGGGAGTAAAATTTACAGATGAGAACAGCTTGCAGTCTTACCTCCAGGATCCTCAGCAGTGTTACACAGGGTTGGGCAGGTCGGTCACGTCTTCTTTGTTGTCTTTGCTTCATGCTTGTGTCCTTTATCCTTGACCAGCTCCTTGTCTTTCATGACCTAGTGCAGTGTTCAACAGCACATAGGGGAAAAACCTTCCCCCGACACTTACAAACGTGTGTGTGTATTTTACGTGTGTGTGTGTGTTTTACTGAGGATTGAACCCAGAGGCACTTTACTACTGAGCTCTAGCCCTTTTTTAAAAAAGAAATTAATTTGAGATAGAATGTCACAAAGTTGCTCAGACTGGCCTCAAACTTGTGATCCTCCTGCTGAGCCTTCTGAGTAGCTAGTACTACAGGTGTGCATCACTACCCCTAGTCCCTTATGGATTCTTAAACACGTTGTCCTCTGATTTTCCACAGCATTCTTTTCATATTTCTGTTATTTACCAATTTCATGTGTTACACTTTTAAGCAGCTGGGCACAGGACCTTTGTGTCCTATGTACATGCTGTGGCTTGTGGCCCAAACAAGTCCCTGCCTCTGACCTCTAAATCCGTTTTTGTTGTCCTGGGGGTTACCCTTAACTTCTGCTCCAGTTTGCTCTTGTAAAGGACTAACTGGGCCACCTTCGTTTCTACTCAAAGAGCATTTGATGAGAAGAGTCAGTGATGACGGGCAGCCTTGTCACCTACTGAGGCAATTCTACCTGGCAGGATTGTACTTGCCCACCTTGATGGGTGGCAGGACAATCACTGATCACTTTCTAGACCTGCTTCAATGCTTCCTGTAACCTGGCAGTGAATGAAATGCACAACCTTCCAACTCACTGACATTTAAGGCAAACCACTCATCGGTTCAGGCAGCAAAATAAATTGGCACTCAGCTGCTCCCAGTCTATTTTTCTGGTTTGCGCTATAAATAAAAGAAATGATTGTGCCACTGCATGTGTGACACCAACCTGCCCCCTCCCCCAAAGCAATCAAGTTCTCTCCCTGTCTTTGTTCTGGTCCCTGAGTAACAGAGTGTTAAGGATTATATTTGGAGATTGCCTGGTGCTATATCTCTACATTTAAGTCCTACACACAGAGATAAATATAACGAATGGGGGGTACATTTAAATTACATAGGCAACCCTGCCAACGCTGTAATTCATTCATATGAAAATGTGTTCTACTAAATATTATAACTCCCCAATATTTTTATTTAGTCCTTTATTCATGGGACCAAATTGCATCACTCAATGGTGACATTTAAATGACAGTTACTGCAGTAACATAGAGTAATGATCTTGTGAAGTGTGGTGTATTAGTGTGTTTATCCAATAATTTATAGATCACATAAATACTAGTTATGATGTCTGATGAGAACTCAAAAGGCAAGAAACATTTTTTCCCACGTAAAGATTGTGAAATTAAACATTTCTAAACACACATCCTAATACTTGGGCTCCCCACATTCCTTCCAGGGTGGTGTTCCCCCCCCCCACCAACTCAAAACATCAACAATAAAAAGAAGAAAGCATCCTTCCTCCCACCCAGAAAGCACAGATGTCTTTGGTATGTACAAACTTACAGAAGAAGAAATAAAGAAAGAAAAAAAAAGAATGATTCTCAATCAATCCAAACGATCTTCACCTTCTTTCAGGCTAAATGGGCTTTAATTATTTCGCTAGCACATTCTGTCAAACTCCCCTTCTTTTGAAAGCAATGCATTATTTCTTCGATTTTGGCAAAAGCTAGACCTCTGCCAGCCCCAAAGTGACTTACATAGAGGCTGTTACCAAGCTGATTTCCCTGTCTCAGCCAAGAGGCTGCTCCCGGCTCTGCCCTAAATTAATAAGGCCAATCAGAAATGCACAAAGCCTGCATGGCCAATCATTCTTCTGGAGGTTTTTGCCATCTTCTCTGCGGTCAGAAAAATCACGTTAAAGCTATTACACCAATGACCATGATAGGGGGCCTGGCGGGCGGTTCCTCCTGAGGACGCTGCACACTAGGATTCCCGGATGGCACGGCCTGGGACTGGGGGTGCGGGGCTGGGGGTGGTCCTGGGGGGAATGAGGGTGGGAAGGGGAAGCGTCGAGTAGTTGTTGTTACAGAATGCCAGAGCTGGACTCGCACAGCCTCCAGGGGCCACATTTGAGCTGCGCCCAGCTGTTGACACGCGCTGCTACGCGATGGCCTCGATCCCCCAGGTGCGGGGACTCCATCTGCGCGGCTCCGCGAGACTATTTACAGCCGAGGTTAGGCCGGTGATTGCTGGCATGGAAAACTCATTTCTCAGCCTGACTTTTATTTACAGTCTTATTGAGGAGGCTTTCGCTCACGTTGGACTGGCAGCGGGGAGTTGGAGGCCGAGTGCGCGGTGGGGGGAGCGACTGCGGCCCTTGCACCGGGACAAAGGCGCATGCAGCCTGGGCACCCGGCTCTGCAGGCAGCAAGGGGCCGCTGCGTTTCTACAACACTGGAAAAGTTCGATGGCTCGGTGGCTGGATTTTTGTCTTTCCGTGTTAGCTGGATCCTGGCTCCATTCTCCGCCGCCCCCTGGCCCCGGCACTTTCTGTAAACGCAGAATAGCACAACTGAGAGTGATGTGCTTCGCCTCCATCTAAAACTCTAGGTAGAATCTAATCCTCCCCAGGTCTAGCCCCTTCCCACCTGGAAGAAGGCTCTGTACGCCCCCTGGGGTCTCCGCCGCCTTATGGAGCCCCGGGAATGCAGCCGGGCTGGACTCCGCGGTAATGACTCCCGGGAGGGGCAGCTCCCGGCTGTTCTTTCGGTTGGCACCGCCTCAAACCCGAGCAGGCCGGTGTGTGTGCGTGTCCTGAAAACGCTCCTGCAGCCTCGGCACATCTGGGTCCTCTAACCATGCATATTCATGCCTGAGAGCAGTAAAACCCAGGTCAGATGCTAGGAGACAATGAACTGCCTTCTTGAAATCTGACCAAGCTCCAGAATCTAATAAAATGAACACATAGCTGTCTCCTGTCCACCTCTAGTAGAGCCTCAAAACATTTGAGGCTTTATTGTTGTTGTTTGTTTGTTTTTCCTAAAAGGAACAAAGGGAACCCTGAGAAGTCTTCCTGCTGTAGAGGGGAGGAGAGTTTTCCACTGTTCTTCCCACTGCTGTAGAAAATGATTTCTCTATGGTAGCTTACCTACTCCCCTGCCTGGTTTCCTGCGCCTGTTGGAGGAGTGGATAATATTTTCCTATTCTTTCTTCTGCAAATGATCCTTCTCTATCTCTCTCTTTTTAAAATTAGTGCATTATAGTTTTACACAATAATGGGATTAGTTGTCACATATTCCTAGATGCACACAAATCAGCAGTACAATTTGTTCAGTATCCCCTACACCCCACCCCCTACCTCCATCCTCCCGTCCCCTGATCCCTTGCTTTTCTTCTGAGTCCTACATTGTTCCTAAAAAACTCAAGTACAGTGACATAATTCTTATAACTATGAAGAACATTTTTCATATATATGACTATAGTATATACGGTGACATACTTATAACTGCTTGGAATGTACCTTGCTTTATCTCAGTTCCCACATTTCCCCTTCTCCTCCCTTCCTATCATCCCTTGTTATTCATCAAAACATTTGACAATAGGAATACACATTTATGTTTTTGTACAGGTATGCAGCATAGCTTGTTCAAGTATCTTATGAAGTATCTTGCAGCTGTATCTCATAAATATTAACATTTGGCATTTTTGTTCTATGTGATCTTTCTCTTTTAAAACATGTTCTTCATCCCTCCTCTATCATATTCTCTTTGAGTAAATTGTTCTTTCCCTTCCTTTTCTTCCCAGGAAAAAAGGTGGATTCCTCTTCTGCCCTCCTACATTTCTGTTACTTCATTCAGAAATGCTCCTTTCCTTCTCCCTAGTTGCTCAGGGAGGCAGCCACTCTCATGTACAGCCTGGGGCTGAGGGAGTCCCAACAGGTGGACTGGGAGGAGAACATCAGAGCAATAACACTTGACTCTCCTACCAACTTGACCACCCCACAGCCCCTCAGGACTCCAGTCCACTGAGGGGCTATAGTCAGTTCAGTGTTATGGGCTGATCTGTGTCCACCAAAATTCATATGTTGAAGTTGTAACCCTCAGTACCTCAGCATGTGACTATGTTTAGACAAAGAGCCTATAAAGAGATGATTAAGATTAAAAATAAGATCACACAGGTGAACCCTAATTCATTTTGATGGGCATCCTCATAAGAAAGGAATTTGGGCACACAAAGGAATACCAAGATGTGTGGCAGACACAAAAAAGACAAAGGAGGAGGCCATCTCCTGCAGAGAGGCCTCAGAAGAAACTGAACCTGCTGGCACATTGATTTTGGATTTCTAGGCTTCAGAACTGGGAGAAATTAATTCCAGTTGTTTAAGATACCCAGTATGAGGTTTGTTATTATGGTGGCCCTAGCTAACTAATACAGGTGCCAAGGAAGCCATCCTGGACCATTTCTTCGGCCCTCCTTCCTCCTCCATGTCTTAGAAACTCTTTCCCGAAGATGGTGTTGGCTTGGTACAGCTTTTCTTTTTGTTCTGTCTCAGTTGATCTGGTTTTATTTTTGTTTGTTTGTTTGCTTTTCTTTTATTTGTTTTTGGAACCAGGGATTGAGTCCAGGGGTGCTTAAGCACTGAGCCACACCCTCAGTCCTTTCTGTATTTTATTTTGAGGCAGAGTCTCAGTAAGTTGCAAAAGGACCTCAACAAGTTGCTGAAGCTGGCTTTGAACTTATGATCCTCCTGCCTCAGTATCCCAAACTGCTGGGATTACACTGTGTCTGGCTATTTTTTGAGACAGAAGCTTATACTTAGTGATAATTTTCTGATGATAGAGCTTTATTTCTACACCTCTTGTTTGATTTTTAGTTTTATTCTATGTAGGGTTTCCAGATAAATGCAGGACACCCATTTAAATTTGAATTTCAGATAAAAAGCAAATAACCTTTTAGTAAGTATGCCCCAAATATTGTATGGGACATGCAGTACTGAACAAATAAATTATCCAAAACTCAAAGTTAACAGACTAGGTTTTTAATTTTTGATACTGGGGATTAAAACCCAGGGGTGCATTGAGCAACATTCTCAGCCCTGTTAGTTGTTTTTAGCTGAAGACAAGATCTTACTAAGTGGCTGAGACTGGCCTTGAACTTGGCATCTTCCTGCCTCAGCCTCCTGAGTTGCTGGGGTTACAGGTATGCGCCACCACGCCTGGCAAACTAGGTGTCTTTTATGTTTTGTTTTCTAAGTCTGTCAACATTAGTTCAACAGTGGGTCCTTAATATATTTGCACAGTGAGTCTCACATTAGAATCATCTGGAGAACATTCTAAAAGTCTTAATATTAGGGTCCCTCCCTGCAGGATTCTGGTTTAATTGGTCTGAGGTCTGAGCTGGTTGACAAAATCTTTTTTAAAACTCCCAGATGATTTTAATCTACAGCCAGGGTCCAGAATTACTCTAAGAAGGGAGAGCTACTAACTAATTAAATACACTTAGTTACCAGGTTGTTGGATTTGGGCTCCTTTAGTTCAGTTAAAAAAAAAAAAATCAAATGTCATCTTACTACTCTTCTTATTGCTAAGCCCAGAGGCAGAAGTCAAGCAGATCATTAAATAAATAAATAAATAAATAAATATGCTCTGTAAGTATGTGAACTGGTCAACTTATTTCAGGTCAACTGAGCCCATAAAAAGAGATGTCAAGAGGGCTGGAGCGGTGGCTCAGTGGTTTCAGTGCCTGCCTGGCGGGCGCGGGGACCCGGGTTCAAGCCCCAGCACCACATACACGGCTGAGTGTTGGAGCAACTGGGGCCATGTGGAAAACTAAATAAAGTTGTTTCTCTCTTTCTCTGTCTCTCTCACTGTCCCTCTCTCTTTAAAAAAAAAAAAAAAAAAAAAGAGATGTCAAGAGCTGTAATATTGATACCACTGCAGCAAATAACTCTCCATTCCAAAACACTTCAGGTTTTGGAATAAACAGTACAGCTGGGCACCCTGGTAAAACATTTACTTTGTACCATTGCTTTTATTACATGCCAAAGCTCAAGAATGTAGGATGTGTTTTAAGCACACTTGTGATTCAGGAGGATTTGAACATAATTTTGTTTAGCCTCCAGATCCTGGATATCTGTCATTTTTAACTACCTTTTTAACTGTTGGAAATCCAGATACTACAGTTAATACACCTGGAGTTACATACCATTCATTCTACTTGGGCAAAGGCCTTATAATTAAGTCTGTGACTCAAATGCCAGCAAACACCTTCATAGCAGGTGGTTAGGAGCTGCTGGCATAGAGCTTTAGCCAAGTAGGAGTTGAGATTAGTTGGGTACAGTGACACATGCCTTTAATTCCAGTGACTTGGGAGGCCAAGACAGGAGAATTCCAAGTTCAAGGCCAGCCTCAGCAACTTAGTGAGGCCCTAAGCAACTCAGTGAGACCCTGTCTCAAAATATAAAAAGGTCTGGAGATGTGATTCAGTGGTTAAGTACTCCTGGGTTCAATCCCCAATGCAAAAAAAAAAAAAAAAAAAAAAAAAAAGAAGTCAAAACTAGAGTGAAACTGGGTACCATGATGAATGCCTGTAAGGGATCCATCCCTATCAGAGAAGCAGAGGCAGGAGGATCCAAGTTTGAGGCCGGCCTCAGCAACTTAGCAAGACTCTCAAAAAATAAAAAGGGCTGGCAATGTATCTTAGGAATAGGACATCCTGGGTTCAATCCTCAGGAACACACACACACACACACACACACACAAGGTGGAGAAGTGGGAGAAAGAAATGGATGAGTCTCAGTAAGAACAGGGAGCTTTATGGCATTTTAACTTGACAGTTTTTATTCTCTTCTCCCCAGAGCTGTGGTAGTCTTGAAACCAACAACCTCAGAGCCATGGTAACTCTGGGAACCAGCAAACTAGCAAGTACTGTAGGGACAGAACAGATTTGTACCGCTCCCAAAAATCCTATGCCTGGAGAATTGTCACTATCTGACCTGTCTGAAAGCTCCCTGAAAAAGCCTCATTCTCAGGATTTGTCCTAACCTGCTGTGTGTCCACAACTCTATCTGCAGGGAATTAATTGAAAATAATCACAAGCAATTGTTTAACATCATAGTCAGTGATACTAGTTGAGGCTAAAAAGATACAGACCAAAAGACTGGAAAATGAAAAACTCGTGAATGAAATGTCCACAGGGTGCTTTGAATAGCACCACGATATTATCCAAGATCCTAAAAAATGTGCAGGGCAGGGGCTGGAGCAGTGGCTCAGCAGTAACAGTGCTTGCCTAGTGTGCGTGAGGATGCAGATTTGAACCCCAGCAAAATGTACACAATGAAGTGTCAGAGCAATGAAAGCCACATGAAAAACAAAATAAAATTGATTATTTCTCTGCCTCCCCCCCTCCGACACCTCTCTCTCTTTAAGAAAGAAAAAAATGTACAGGGCAGTGTGTACACCCAGAGAAGACCCCAGGACTTAATTTTTCATCTCTGTCTGATCATAAGAATCTGCAAAAGCAGGAAGTAAAAGCTAAGGCAGAGTTGTAAATTGCTTACTAGAGTACTGAATGTATGACCCAAATCTGATGAAAAACATTACATATTCAAGAACTCTGTGTATGAGAGACCCAACTAGACACATCAAGGTTAAACTCTGAAGGCAGAAAAAGTACTCATCATGGTCAAGTGACTTAAAAAGGTTAACAACTAACTTCCCTTCAGAATCATGGAGGCCAGAAGGTGGGGAATGACATATCTAAAGTGCTAAAAGAAACAAATATTTGTCAACCAAGAATTCTACAGCCAGCAAAACTCTTTTAAAAATGAAAGAGAAGATAAGACATTTCCAGATTTAAAAAAAAAATTACAAAAAACTTAGAGAATTTGTCCCTAGCACACCTGTTTTACAAGAGATACTAAAAGGAGTCCTGAATTGAAAGAACACTAGACAGTCACTTGAATCCAAATGAAGAAATAAAGAATTCCAGTAAAGCCAAGAAGGAAATATAAATGATAATATAAATGAATTTTTGTTTATAACTCCTTTCTTCTTGCATATAATTTAAAAGACAACTGCATAAAATAATAATTATTCAACTTTTGATGGGCTTATATTGTTGGGAGATGTATTTTGCATGACAAATAAGAACCCAAAAGGAGAAGGAAGAGAATGTTAACGTATACTCGTAATGAACCAAAGTTGTTATTTTTTTTTTTTTAATACTATTGAAATTGGGGGCTGGAGCGGTGGCTCAGCAGTTTCAGCGCCTGCCTGGCAAGCACAGGGACCCGGGGTTCAAACCCCAGGACCACGTACACAACAAAGTGTTTGAGCAACTAAGGCCATGTGAAAATCTAAATAAAGTTGTTTCTCTCTTTCTCTGTCTCTCTCACTGTCCCTCTCTCTTTAAAAAAAAAATACTATTGAAATTGTTTCTCTTATTCCAAACTAGATTGTTTTAAAGTTAAGATGTTGATTGTATTCTCCAATGCAACCACTAAGAAACTGCCTCAAAAATGCAAAACAATTGAGAACTAAAATTATGTATTAAAATTATTTTACACACAAGTAGGCAGTAATGGAAGAATAAAAGAACAGAAATACATAAAATGCAAAGAAAACAAGTAGAAAAAAGGGACAGTGCAGAGGATCAAACCCAGGACCTTGCACACATTAATTAGGTGCTCTAACACTGAGTTACATTCATTGCCCTTAATAAACCCCATCTTATCAGTTATTACATTAAATGTATGTGGACTAAACATTCTAATCAAAAGGCAGAGATTGGCAGAATGAATTTAAAAACATGATCCCAATTATAGTCTCTCTATAAAACATTCTTTAGAATAAAAAATACAAATAAGGTGGGATTGAAAATATAGGAGAATATAAACTATGAAAAAAGTAATCAAATTTGAGCAGCAGTGCCTATACAAATAGGTGATAGGTGACAGAGTAGCCTTAGTCACAAACTGTTATTAGAGCCAAAGAAGGACACTTTATGGTGATAATGAGATCAACTTATGAGGAAAACAACTGTAAACTCATATGCAACTAACAACAGAGCCTGAGCCCCAAAATACATGGAGACAATCTTACAGGATAGAAGAGATGAATAGGCAATGCAATAAGAACAGTTGGAGATTTTAATACCCCCTTTCAATCATGGATAGAATAATTAGGCAGAAGATCAACAAGAAAATAGAAAAGCTGTAATATGATAAACCAACTAAATCTAACAGATCTGCAGAATGTTCCACCTAACGAATGGAGAGCACACATCTTCTCAGGTACACATGGAACATTCTTCAGGATAGATCATGTTAGGCCATAAAACAAACTGCCTTAAATGTAAAAGGATGGAAATTATACAAAGTATTTTCTCTGATTATAATAAGGTTATCTCCTCGTCTGTAAAAGATAATCATTTTTACTTGAGAAGGACATAAAAGAATCCAGACCTCAAGTGCCCAGTACAGGGTACAACACAGAGTAAGGACAAATTGCATGATCATTTTTCTTTGCCTCATGGCTGGAGTTTGGAAAATGAGGAGTTAACTTACTCCTTGAAAATTAGAAAAAAAAATCAACCATTTAGAATTGGTGCTGGATGATATTACTGATGTTGTGTTAGTATTAAGGAAACAGCATCACAACGTGATACATCCACTTCCACTATAGCTAAAAGCTGAATAGAGGACTGTTTAGGAACAAAACCAGCAAATTTCTAAGTTGTTCTCTGCTTATAAACTCAATAGGTCACTAGTGTTCATTAATGTGTATAACTTTCTTCATTTACTTCCCACCAGAGAAGTGAGATGAGGCCACACTTGAGTCAATTCTTCTGGTAAAGGTCTAAAGCTTGACTTTATACTGCCTTAGAAAATATCCTAGTTCAGATAGTCTACTGCTGCTTTTATGCAACAATAGCTGGGTTGAGTAGCCGTGATAGAGTCCAACTGGCCCATAAAGCCTAAAATATTTACTGCTGGGCCAAAGTTTGCTGACCCATAACCTAATAACTAAATAATTCTTGGGTGGCCCTGGCAGATGATATTCCAGGAAAGACATTGAAAAAAACATGTAGTCATCCTTTTATTTCTAAGTTTGCATAACTTACTTTAACATGGTCAATCTTGTTTCGTCTATAAACCCATCTAGTCCTCCCCATTAATTGCTCTGAAACAATTCCAAGACATACATTATAAACTTTTCATCTGTAAATGAGTTTCTTTGCATTGTATTTGAAGGCATATATTGCTAATGGTAGTACTTATTTTTTTTGTAAGGATAAGAACCATGTTGCTGTTAATTTTCTTTAAGTTCTACTGTGCATATAGTAGTTTGATCAAATGTTCTCTGACTTGTGTTTAATGTTTCTAAAAATGGGAAATTTTATTTCCTAACTTAGAATAATGACAGTGGATATTTTATAGTTCTCCAGAAATTTCTCCCCAATTTTTTTTTCTCTGACCAAACTCAACAGGGATGTGATGGCTAATATAGAATAGCTAAGAGCACTGCTGACAGTTTCTGTGATTCTTTTGTTTTAGTAAGAGACGTGTAGTTACTGAGCATACCAATTCCAGGTGTGTTTAAAGGGTATGAGAAGAGTTGGTTTGGTACATTCTGCTGTAGTGACTTCTCTTTTCTCCCACTCTTGTTAACCACTGTCCCGCTTATCAGTGCCTTCTGAATACGCTCATCTGCTCTTACTTCCTAGAAACTAAATTTGCAAATATTAACATTGAAAAAAAGATGAAAAGAAAAAGTTCAGATGTGTATGCCTCTTTTAGCAAAGGGCACTCCTCAGGGTCTTCATTCAGACCTTCCAAAGCCCAGTCCTGAATCCCCTTAGCAGACCTGGTCTCTGGAAGACAATCGAGGTGCACTCTGCCCCCACCTTGTTCTTGGTCACACCCTGAATCTCCCGTAGGCAACCTAATTGGAATCAATAAAGCAAAGCGGGTTAGCTGGCTAGAAAATCCTGTCAGAACTGAAAGACAAGAGACTGAAAATGTAGAGAGATACACTGAGCCAGCAGCAGGCTTTTTCTAGGCTCTAATGATAGAAAAAAATAATTAAAAAGGCAGACTAATTGCAAGGATATATGACATTTTCTTTGGCCTGTCACTGAATTAGAAGAAAACGGCAATGAATTTGAAGTATTTAATAATAAAGATTTTTAAACAATGGCTTTGTTTTTAAATTATGAGATTTTTAAAAAAAATCATACACTCAGGTATGATTTTTAAAATTGTCTTGTTTTCTCTAACATTCTCAAACAGCCTAATCTTGGGACCCAAGGAACCACTTGACCATCTCAAGAGTGATAAACAACACAACAGTCTCATCACATGCATGCAGTTAAGGACCTTTGTTTTCTTCTGGGCCCAGAGTCCCACAGAGGTCATGGTTTTCCTGGCCTGCTAATGATCAATACAAGCGGCATGAAGATGTAAAGGCAACCTATAGAGGAGAACTCTTGCTGAAGGATCAGCATGATGTCTGCATTATGACTACAGATTGGTTCCCATGTCACCCTGCAGGGTTCCATATGGAGGATTATTTTCTAAGTCACAGGTGTATTTTCTCAAAGCCATTTTCTTTTTCCTCTTTGGGGGGCTTTGGGGTTTGAACCCAGGGTCTCACACATGTTAAGCACATGCTCAACCACTTAACTACAGTCCCCAGCCCCCTTTTTTCAAGTTTATATTTTAACCATTTTACTCCAAGAATCCCAGAGCCATGTATACCTATTCCACGTACCTTTTTTGTTTTTTCTTTCCTTGCGGTACTGGGGATGCTCTACCTAGCCAATGCTCTACCACTGAGCTACATCTATCTATAGGTATGTAATTAATTATCCAAAACTTGGGAGTCTTAAAAACCATTTTATTTGCTCCTGCTTCTATGGGCCTTCCTTTTTTCATGATATTACCTTCAGTGACTCAGTTGGGGCTTGAGGGACTGAAGCCAAACTCCTAATGTCTGGGCATTTGCTTTTCTCTGATATGGCCTTTTATCACTCAATAATCAAAGTCTGTCATTTACAGGATGACAGGCTTCCCAGAGTGATAGCAGGTACTATGAGACCTCTTGAGATCTCTGGCTGAAAGTCTCAGAATGTCATTTGGTTGTTCCATTTATCAAGGCAAGTCTCAAGCCAGATGAGAGTCAAGGGGTAGGGAAGCAAACCCCTCTTCTTCCTGGGAAGAGGAACATTTACATCCAGACATACAAGCATTGTTGGTGACAAACTACCACTCCTCTCAAAAGCTAATCAGGTAAAACTGAACAGGGCTCACAGATGATGCCAGAAGACTCCTCCATCTTCCACAGAGACAGCCCAATCTTCAGGAAGCTAATCCAAGGACCAAACCTTTCCATTAGTTTCTACTTTTAACTGCGACTTGAAAATATTAAACGGAAAATTCTAGGAATAAACAATTCATAAATTTAATTTACTATCACAATTGTTCTATTTTATGAGTTATTATAATCTTACCTAATTTATAAATTAATTATATTTTATCAAAATATGCATGTAAAGAAAAAATATAGTGTATATAGGGTTCAGGACAATCTGTATTTTCACGCATCCCCTAGGAGTCCTAGAGAGTATCCCCATGGCTAATAGGGGATTAATGTACTTTGATAATTTTTTAACATTTTGTTGATATTTTCTAGACTGCATTTAACATTCTGAATTCTGGAACTAATCAGAATTAGTATTTCTTTGATGCCTTACCCCACCTGTTAAGGTACCTTCTCTATATAAGATAGCACATTTTCCTAACACTTTGTGTTTAAAATGCTTTAGTGATTAAGGACAGTCTTGATTCTCGCTGTCTTCAGCAAGATTAGGCACTCTTGCTCAAGAATACCGCTTGGGTGTAATTCTTTCCTCTGAACACTTCATGTGTTTATACATGCTTAGCCATGGTAGCTCCCCTAGAGGCCCAGTTGAAATGGATTAGTCACTGCTGCTCCCCCCCCCCCCCCCCCCCCCCCCCCCCCCCCCCCCCAAGGCTCGCGGTGTTGCGGTGTTGGCAGCCATCCCTTTTTGGTTCTGACTCTTTGCTCACAGTTGATAATCTCACATTAAGTCATTAATTTCACATCATTCCACTACTTGATATGAAGAGACTTCATAGTGAATTCAGACAAGACACAAAAAAGTTTTGCTGAAGACGTCCTATATGTATGTGTGTGTGTGTGTGTGTGTATATATATATAATATTTTATTTTAAAATGTCATTGAGCATATACATTTCTTTAGCTTTTTCCAGGGGACATTGCACCTAAGTTTCAAAACACACAAAATAGATCCCCTTTACTAAACAGTTTTCATTTTTGGGTTACAAAAGTCAATGTTTCACAATCACAAAGCATAAAGGTACATGGTTCTGAAACTGTTTCCAGGCAGATTCCTCTCAATTCACTGGACATAGGGTAGTTCTGGAAACCCAACCACGACATATTCCTGACAAATGATCCTCACCATGGCCTCCCTGGGTCTCCAGAGAAACACAAAAAGTGGAGGCAAAACAGAAGTGAAAGAGTAACCTCAGGACTCCCCAAAACAAACATGAAATACTCATAGGAGATGGGAAGAATAGAGGACACAAGGTTCCCTTTCTTCAAGTACATCACAGTAGAAAACCACAGCACATTTTACTCCGCCACTCTACCTGGTCGCTACACCAACAAAACTTCATCTAAGACACAGAGGAAAACTGAAAGCTATTTACACAGATAACATCATGGATCAAAAAGAGCAGCACTCCCTAGACCGGCACTCGAGTCCAACAAAGAGTCGCGGTGCTCACACAGGAGGAAAGTCAGGCTGCTCGTGTAGTGTCCTTTGAGAATGCCAGTGAACACA
Source organism: Aplodontia rufa (assembly GCA_004027875.1). NCBI lineage: Eukaryota > Metazoa > Chordata > Mammalia > Rodentia > Aplodontiidae > Aplodontia > Aplodontia rufa. Next base: position 68,536 of record PVKS010005002.1, read on the forward strand.
CATAAGCCATGTCACCACAAAGAACCAAAGTTTGCTCAGAGAGGTGGGCTGAGGCGTGCAGACTCACACTTTTCTGCACTAGTGGGTCCTCAGAAGTCTGAGTTCCTAACATAAAATTCTCTTCTGTGACCACAGACTTTTCTATTCTCTTAGATCTGGTATCGTTTAGGGTCAGGATGGTTGTTCTTTGCATAGATGATGAATCTCATTGCTTTCGCCAACTGTTCCAGAAGCACTAACGTGTTGAAATTAGAATCTCATGAAAGCTTAACGTATTCCCTCTGAAAACAGTGAAATTACTTCATCTCTTAAAGGTTAGACCCTTAAGCTGGTGTAAACCAAACCACTGAACACTTGTGGCCTTATAAATTCAGCTGACTGGCAGGTGTGGGAGGAGGTGAGGAAAAGGGATAACAAGAGGAAAATTGGAATTTTATTTTTATTTATTTATTTATTTTCAGGGCTGAGGACAGAACTCAGGGCCTTGCGCGTGCTAGGCAAGCGCTCTGCCATTGAGCTAAATCCCCAACCTCGAAAATTGGAATTTTAAAGATGTGGAAGTCTTTTCTCAAGGGTTTCCACACTTAGTGCACTTGGTAAACTGAAAACCCCACTCAGATGGCCAAGATCTGGGGCTGAATCTAGGTCCCTGGACTCTTCTTTTCGCCCACCAATATCTACTCATGGCTCAAATTCCTCCCAGGAAGTAAGTGATTACTTGTAGGGAAGAGTAAGAAGAGTATGGGCACTCTGCTTTCACACAGCTGGGTGGAAGGAAGTTACTAGGAATTTTAAAAAAATTAAACACTCCAGGACTGGAGAGATGGCTCAGTGGTAGAGCACTTGCCTGGCATGTGCAAGGACCCAGGTTCAAACCCCAGCACCACATACACAACTAAATGGAGGAAAAGCAACAACCAGATGAAAAAAAAATGCTCCAAATTCTTCAAAGCTTTGGAAGATATCAGAAATCCCACTTCTTAGGTTTTGTCCTATTAGACAGCCGAGTACTTGGCCTAGCTGGATTTTCTCCTCTCCCACCCCATCTGAGAATGGTAGGTGGGTGTGTAAGACCATCCTCCATCTTTCAGATTGCAGACCCTCTCTGGCTTCAGGTGTCATAAAATCCAAGCTTTGTGGTTGTCTGACAAAGCACTGCAGAGGATGGATGGACTATGAGTCCTCACTCTTTAAGGAAGGGCGTCACCAAATAGTCTGGAGAGCATGGGGCCAGCCAGCAGAGAGATTTAGAGCGGAAAGAGACTTTCATTAAAGGAAGTAGCCACACAAGCCCCCAAGACAATCATAAAGACCTGACTAGGAAATCAAATGCTTTTCATTACACAAAACTTCCTCTGAGGCTATTAGGGCAAGCAGATTTGGCATTAAGTCACATACAGAACCATTTATAAATATGTTCTGCAGAATTCCAAGTGTGTTGTCTTTTGACCTTTCCAGGAATGCTCCAAGGTCCAACCCATAGTTACTGTTCTGGGATGGGGGTGACTTGGGGCCTGGGTGAAAAATAAGGCCAAAACAGAGTAAGCTCAATTCACACAGCAATATCAGTGCTGGGCAGAGCTGCCATGGGCATTAACAAATCACTTTTTCCACTTTTGATTTATTCACCTCATTTATAGTCTTCCACCTATCCCCCAAACACAAACGTGGCTTTCAGCTTGCTGCTAAGATCTTTCTAAGGGGACTTACGAGAAGAATTCCTGGATACTTTTCTATGTGAAACCAGCAGGACTAAATGCTCAAGATTTTAGGATAATTTGAATGAGGGGTTTCCAGAGTTTTTCCTGAGACTGGCCTTGGCAGTACATTAATTAGTGAATTGAGTAGAAAGTTGTCATGACATCTACGTGATATCTACACCCAAATCTGCACCCCAGTGGCTTAAGACTAAAGAAGCTCAAGGTAGGGCCCAGAGAGAGGTCCAGAAAAGGAAAGTAAGGAAGATCCCAAAGGTGGTGGCTCAAGGTCTTCCACGGAGGACTTTCTCAAGTTTCTAATTCATATGTAACTTTGAGAGTCGGGGCAGGAGAGGAAAGTGAATCATGCTGCTTCAAGTTTTCCCACAGCATCATATTATGCCAGGGAAGCAAATGGTTGACCACAAACCTCTCCCCACAGGGATGTTCAGGGTAGCTCAGACTTATTGAAGGCAGAGGGAAGACACTATCAAATGGAGATGGCTCCCAAGCATGTGGGGCTCCAGCTCTTCTCAAGCAACATGCTGGCAAACACCTGGTGGGGTAAATTCCCGCAGTGTCTCACCTGCCAGACAGGGCATGGTTTCCACACTGTGGAACAAATTCATTCCTGAGTAGCACGACTTCAGGCCTTTCCTAAGAAAACAGCAACAACTCCAGGAATGTAGGTGATTTACCACCCTGGAGGAAAGGTTCCTGTCGCGTCTCCTCTGGGGAAGGAATTCAGACAAACGGGAGAACCGGAATTTGCCCTCCAGCAGTTTGGGGAAGTCACATCTATGTCCTTCTTTGTTGGGCTGGAAGAGTATTTGAATTCCATGAAGTTGTCAAGATGGTGGCAACACCCTAATAGCTCTGCTGGAAGAGGACTAGGTAATTAGATGTTGTTTCTCCAGGTCCCCTGGTGCAGGGCAGCAGTCGGAGGCAGAAGCGATTTTTAAAATCTACTTTGCCATTTCTCGTGGCAGGGAGGTGGCAGGTGTTTAAGGGGTCCAGTGTGGGTGCTTCTGCTGTGCTTGTGAGGTATGCACAGAGGTGGAGCCACAGTGGGAAGAGGGGTCTCAGTTCTTAGGTAGCTACTTCAAATGCTCTGGAGAAGGGACTGGGAACTGAGCACGAGAGTGACTCGCCTGTCCAATTTGAATTCATGTCGTATGATCCTGAGTGGGCCCTGCACAAAATGACAGAGCTGCTGCTGCTTGGCAGAACTCTGATATTTACACTATTTGGAGGGAGCCAGAGGACAGTCACAGCTCACAAATCCTGACCCCTAAACTGTCCTCAAGTGAGGTATGGAAAACCGAATGATACTAGAAATTTCTAAGCTGCAGGTGGAAAGGGGCCAAACTTTTCCGAAAAGAAAATCCAGACTCAATCACACAAGAGGGATGGTAAAGATAACAGAGGAACTGTTGGTCCAACAGAACACCCACATATTCAAGAGAACATTGATTTGGTGAGAAAACACAACTTGTTACACAACAAAGACATGGTCTGTCATGCAGGGCAGCATTCCAGATGGCTGACTGGGTGGTGAGGGCCATGGGATATGGGCACAACCCAGCCTGGGCTGGACTTTGACACAAAAATTCCTCAGCAAGGAGTTGGAAAGTCCCAGTCCTATTTTACTGAAGGGAAACAAACAAGATTCAAGGAATGTCAAAAAGAAAAAAAGAAAAAAAATTCCTGCCTCACCCCACCAATACCACAGAAGAATAAAGAGAAACAAAGAAAAAGAGGGGATTGGGTGGGGAAGGAGAGAGAGAGGAAAGAGAAGGCAGAATCCCTGAAATTAATCTTGAGCTTTCTGAAGGTGGGCGATTTTGCTTTCTGAGGCATGATCCCCAACTTTCCAATGCGGCACTTTTAACCAGTAGAGAAGTTGGCAGCTTGACAGTAAGAGGAGTCTCCTGCCAGTTATACCTGAAATTGGCTGCCCCAGCTACTCCAGAGAAAATAAATATGATATATGTGCCCCAATTAGGCAACAGCCACTTAGGAGGCCTATTTTAAAAACCAACAAAAATAAAATACTCAGTAGGAGGCTTTGTTTTCCTGCTCTTGAGTCCAGATCTGTTACTAAAGAAATGGAAACCTAAGGGTCATTGTGAAGCCTAGCCAGAGGCCTCTTGGCAGCAAACTCTCCACAGGGGCTGGGAAGAGGTTGCATCACCTGGAACCCAGCTGGGGCACTTCCCAGTTCCGACCTGCCCAAGGCATCCGTTTTCTTCCCCTCTGTCCTCCCAATCCCCTGGGTCATGTTCATGATAGTTTGTTTCCATGTATTAAAGGAATGACATATACAGAAATGTCATCTCCTGAGCCCAGTCGGTCATTCGATATCCGCCATCCTCTGTCCTTCAGGATGCCCCGGGCACGCATCACCAGGTCCTGAGCTGCCAGTGTGTACCTGTGCAGGGAGAGGCAGGAACGACAGTCAGTACAGCGTCAAGCAGAAGCCAGGGTCAGGTGACAGGCGAAGCTGCAAAGGAGGAGGCATCGCTACGGTTGAACAGTTTTCAGATAGCTTTACATTCGAAGAAAGCCGAGGTCATCTTTTCCCCGGATGTGAGATGCCTGGTGTGAGATTATTTTTTTAGGTGTTGGATGGACAAAGCATTAACTACATTAAATACTTTCCCAAATTACTCCACTGCTCAGTTATCTTATTTTTATTTTTGGTTCTGAGAACTGAACCCAGGGCCTGCCACAGAGCTACAGGCCTAGCTCCTCCTCCAAATTAAAGAGAGAGAGAGAGAGAGAGAGAGAGAGTTAATTTTATTTTTTTCATCTGGTTTTTATTTTTCTTCCACTTAACTGCATATGTGGTGCTAGCGCTCCAACCTGGGTCCTTGCTCATGTGTTCTGCCACTGAGCTACCTCTCCAGCACCCCCAGGTCCTCTTTTGATGTTGCTTAGTACAAGAAGGAGAGTCTCAGTTTGTTGCTAGTGTATCTTAACAAAGATCTCCTTAGGCTCAAGCTTTCCATGGCAAACAGCATCTAGCTGAAGAACATGGAAAAACAAAACTTCTGTTTTCAATGTATTTACGTTTAGTGCTATAGTCCTTTTGTGACAAAGGCTAGCCATTTTCCATTTATGATTGGGTAAATCTTTTAAAATACAATTTTTAGCGGGGCCTGGTGGTACAAGCCTGTAATCTCAGCAACTCAGGACTGCAAGTTTGAGGCCAGACTAAGCAATTTAGCAAGGCCCTAAGCAACTTAGTGAGATCTTGTCTCAAAATTAAAAAAAGGGGTGGGCTGCTGGAGTGTAGCTCAGTTGCTAAGCACCCCTGGGTTCAATTCCTGGTACCAAAAAAAATTTTTTTAAGTTGATTTAATTAAAAGAGTATATTAATAATAGTAGATGTGTCATAGCAAGAATATCAAGTTGTGTGAGTTTTTTGCGGGGGTAGATAACAGGTAAGCTTTCGTGGGTGAGCTGCTCCATTCACTCTTGTTAATGCCACAGACTCTACATCAAGGAATCCCTCAAGAATTTGAAAATTAGTCCCCTTCATTGAGTTTTTTTTTTCTTAAAGAGAGAAGGACAGTGAGAGAGAGAGGGAGAAAGAGAGAGAGAGAGAGAGAGAGAGAGAATAAATTTTTATTGCATTTCTCACATGGCTTTCATTGCTCTGACACTTAGTTGTGTACGTGGTGCTGGGATTTGAACCCGTGTACTTGTACATGCAGGCAAGTGCTGTAACCACGGAGCCGCCGCTCTAGCCCCTGCTTCATTGAGTTTTAAAATATGGACTTAAAAAAAACAGAATGAGACTGCAAGCAGATGAAAAGTATTAACATTTGGACAAAATCTAACAAAGGAGTTATCTGGGTTGGTATGGGTCTTGGTTAGCCTTGAGGCACAAAGAATTGGGACAAAATACTGGCAGATATCTATACAAATTCTGATTAGGGCAGAGAGAATCTTAGTTGACAGACTTCAAAGAAATGTAGTTCCATTGGCCGGGACCTATTTGGTGTAGGATGGATTACACTCTAGCCTATTCTAGTAAACACTGATTCACCTGTATTCCAATTTCACATTCACTAAATAACCTTCTGCTTGTGGTCTGCCTTGCTCTGGAGGCTTGCCTACAGGGGAAGAGCAAGCTAGCTAGCCATTTGCACACTAAGAATATATCAGTTATATTTCTCTATATAAATGTCAACTGGCTCCCCCGTCTCAATACTGGGGATTGAACCCAAGGATACTCCCATTGAGCTAGATCCCTACCTCTTTTTATTTTGGACAGAGTCTCACTAAGTTGCCAAGAACTTGCCATCTTCCTCCAGTCTCACCATTCACTGGGATTTCAGGCGTGTGCCACTGTCCTGGGCTAGTATTTTGGTTTACAAATCAATCTTGTGAGCTTCCTTAAGGTATACCCAGCTCAGATAATGAATCTATTCCCTGTATTTCGATTAAATTAGGTTCTGAACCTGAAAACCTAAGAGCCAGATTCTGGTAAACCATCAAGAAAATAAACGTGTCCCTATAAGGTCTGTTGGAAGCTAGCCCATGGACGTTTACAAGGGACTACCATGGTATTGTCAGTGACCTTTCTCCACATGGATTGTCTCAGCTGAGCCTTCAGAACTCTGAATTCAAGAATTAAACAATGTTTCATTATCAATTTACGGATGCTCACGTAAAAGGGACCTGCTTTTAAGAATAAGGGCTGTAGGAAATGCTCTCAAGACTGTAAAGGTCCTAAGTCATAGTGTTGGAGAATCAAGTCTTGTACATCCCAGCCAGCAGACAGAAGGGTAGCTAGCATACATTACAGAGAGAACACTGTACCTAATGCAAAATGAATTCCTTTCCTTCTGGATGATGGGGAGTGGGTGGGTGGAGAGACACCATATTGTCTGTATTGAGTGAAGTATTGGCTTTGAGGCATAAATTTCCCACTTATACTTGTGGGTAGATGCAACCAGTTGGTCCTCTCTGACTGCTCTTCTGAGATCAGGACATAAAGATAAAGTCATCCAAAGAGGGCTTTGACTGAACAAATAACTATCTCAAAATCCACATACTCCTATACTACATTCAAAAGAGCCTCTCAGATGCTCACCTCAGGGTGCGCTTTGTTTTATGTTAAACTGAACATGTGAGATACAGCCATGCAGGCAAAGGCCAATGTCAAGGTGTGTTTATTATCCTGGTGACTGACCAGGCTAGGGACCTTAGCTGTTCAGAAGCCTGGCTGGGTCAATAAGCTGATTCATCCATCAGGGCTGAACACACCTTAACCCAGCTCATGAGCTGATGGAGAAAATAATGGCAAGCTGTGAGAAAATATGGCTGGCAATAAAAGACACTCAAAGAGGTCAGAAAGGCGGACTGGAGGACTTCAGACACAGCTGTCTGAGGCTCTTATGTCTGGAGGCAAACAGGCTTCCACAGGTCCCCTTGGTGATAGAGAAACGAGAGTTCAAAACAAGGTTAGCCGAGGATGTCTCGCTGACTTTGTTCAAGTCACCAAAGACCATCATCCACAGCAAAGGCAAGAGATCACTCTGATATTGCTATTGCTCGTGATTTTCAGTATTTAAAAAATGGTTGAAAAAAGGGCTGGAGCGCTTGTCTGGCATGCATAAGGACCCAGTTTCAAACCACAGCTCCACATACACAGTGGAGTGTTGGGGCAATGAAAGCCACGTGAAAAACTATATAAAATTGATTCTTTCTCATTGTCCCTCTCTCTTAAAAAAAAATGGTCAAAATGAGCTTTGGTATTTTAAAAATGAGCTTTGGTATTTTAAAAAGCAAGCATTAGGTCCCTAGAAAAGCCAGTTACCCAGGAAACTCATTTCCCTGAAGGTTACATATCGTTAAGGTCTCATGGTTAAATATGATTGTTGCTCCTTCTAAGATAACTTCCTGAGACTGCTTCTTTCCTCACCATCCATTCTGTCTTCCTGCCAGTGAACTTCTGAGAGAAATCACTCTGGCTTTCTCAGTTTCTTGATTTACATTTTCTTCCTGTCTCTCACCAGTAGGCCCAATACCTGTCCAATATGTCCTCTTAAAGCTTGGTCCAAAGGCAGCTTTTTGATACCCTTTCCTGCACAAATACCACTGACCATTTTCTTTATCCTTGAGATCTGTTCTTGAATTTTCCTTTCTTTTTGGACATCCATGCCATTACACAGTCCAAGTTCTCCTCCTAAGTCTACGCGTCCATGGCATGTGGCACAAGTTCTCTCTGATGTGCCTTCATTTCCTCTGTGGGCCTCAATTAAGACTTAGGAAGAACTCAATAAATGTCCAGTTATTTCCACTTCCAAGGAGACTTCCCTATCCATCATCCTGTGTCAATGGTATCCTAGTCTCTGAAGCAAGAAACCACAGTCCTTTTCAATGCCACTTTCCCATCCTGGTAGTATTCAATTATAAAATCCACAAGGCATAGTAGGCCTTCTAAACTTTGCATTATTTTGAGTGTATTTCATTGGTGGCACATGGCCAATGAAAATAAAATCTAATGTTACAGTGATTAAGGGTGAGAGTGATATTTGTTTATTGTAAAAACAGGTATATCTAGGGCTGGAGCTGTGGCTCAGCAGTTATAGCACTTGCCTGGCATGCACCAACTACATGGGTTCAAACCCCAGCACCAGGAACACAGCTGAGTGTCAGAGCAACAGAGGCCATATGAAAAACTAAATAAAAAAATTGATTCTCTCCATCTCTCTCTCTCTCTCTCACTGTCCCTCTCTCTTTGAAAACAAAACAAAAAACAGGTCTATCTGAACTTCCTTTTGTCATCTCACACCCACACACCCTTTATTTTTTGCTTTCAATATTTATTAAGTGTTTCTTTTGGCAGTGTTGGGGATCAAACCCAGGCTCTTACTCATGCTAGGCAAGCACTCTACCAATGAGCTACCCCCCAGCTTCCCTGCATTCTTAACAGGTTGATAGCATTTTAAAATCTCTCCTCCCCGTTACAAGGACCCAGGTGCCTTAAGAAATTAAACCAGGGTTCCAAAATAAGCGGGCAAGGCAAACCTTTGCTTCTGCCAGCAGTGCGAGCTACAGAACCTGGCTAGCAAGCCTGCCTGGCCAGGCGCTCCACCGCTTATAGCTCTAAGCTGATGCAGCGCTGCCCTTCACTCTGATTGGAGGAGCTCTAGGGTACGATCCACATGGTTGGCTAATTTTAAAATTGGGGCGGGCAAAGGGAAAGGGCTATAATTAACATGGCTACAAATGGATATAATTAAGGCTGAATACTATATTCTGAAAATGGATCACTGGAGTTTTCTATTTCTCACATTCCCCTAACTGGTTTGGAAGTATTTTATTTCTGTTCTTTCAGCAGTTTTACTTACGTTTTTAAGACGTAAGTTGATATTTCTCTCATTCTCCTGAACACTAGAGGGAACTTAGAATGCTTTCTTTCATCTTCCACGTTCCTGCCTGATATTTTAGCTGTGCCTTGTTTTTAGGCCTCCATTAGTCATTATTATCATTTATAATGTAGGCATATAAATAAATAATGGGCTTGGGATGTGGCTTAGTGATAGAGTGCTTGCCTAGGTCCTGGATTTAATTCCCAGCACTGCAAAGAACAGAACAAAACAAAGAAACCCGAAACCCAACATCCTTTTTGTGTTTGTGTGTGTGTGTGCTGTTGGGCATTGAACCTAGGGGTGCTCTATCACTGAGCGCTGAGCTACATGCCTAACCCTTAATTTTTTTTTTTCCTTTTACTAACGTTTTTTATTTTGAGACAAGATCTTGCTAAGTTGCTGAAGCTGGACTTGAACTTGAGATCCTTTGGCCTTAGTCTCCTGAGTAGTTCTGACTATAGGCATGTGCCACCATGCTCTGCAAACTTACTGCTTTCTTGTTGTTTTCCCTGTTTGCTCCTTTTGTATTTAATTTCCTTCCATTTCTTTCCTCAGAAGGAC